>BHFT01056523.1:0-20566 GCA_004320025.1 Laticauda laticaudata
GTCGCACGTATTGCGTATTGAAACAAGCATTATAAGTTCCTCTGCAAATTTTACATAATAGTTTGTTTTAATTAGGTTTGTACTTCTGATTCAAACAGCAGCATAATTTTTTTTTCACTCTTAGTCATCACTGAATTCTTTGAGAAAACATTCCAGCACTTTGTCATGACAGAAATCGATTATGCAAGTTAATCGGTAGACGGCCATAACCTCTTGCTTGATCGATGTGGGATCCTAGAACATTGTGGCATTCAAAATAGGAGGCTTTCGTTTGTCGTTTTCTGTCTTTAAATAGGCATCAAAGCTATCTTTATTATTTACAGAATCAAAATTTAAGTAGATTTCTTTGTAAATCTATATCCAATTACAACTCGGGATCTACTATCACGATTCAAAAAAATTACGAATGAACCCCTCCGCTCCCCCCAAGATAATAATCAAATACGAAAACAGACCTGAACAACAATATGCGTTCGCCGGCCAGAAGAGGTAAGCGTCTTCTACGTGAGGCATCAGAGTGCGCACTAAGTATTAGAGTAAAAATATTTGTTAACATTTTCGAGTTCTCTGAAGCAACATGTGTTAAAATTACTAGATACATTATCTATTTATAATTAGTGTTGTGTAAATGTCTTCTACTGTTCTTGTTCATTTCTTGGAAACTTACAATGTCATTGGGAGTGAGATGTATATTGTCCAATAGACTCTTGCATACTTAAATAGAATCAGTTATTAAACTGAAACTAACTTAAAAGCGGCGTTGGTATGTCAACTTGATACGCCCGTACGCCACATATCTTTTGAAGCTGTGAAGAGCAAGATCCAGCTAGTGGGAGATGATACTTAGTCTCCGCATTCACAGGGCTGACTTGATATTGTGGCACGCCCCCTCCTCCACCACGTGACTCCGCTCACGCGTTCCCACCCACCGTTTTGGCGAGGATGGAGGGGAAAACGTCGCCTCTCATCCTTCACATACCAAAAAAAGTTTTCATTGGCCGAACAGGACCCCACCCAGACGGAAAAAAAGGGCTGGGGCCTGGATGCTCTTACAGCTCAAAGAGAACGATGCGGCTACCGACTCACCACAAGTACAGTACCAGCGACCTCTCTCACTTGAGCTGCTCAGAGCAATCCGCTATGGACCATCTACAAAGCTTGCCCGTGTCCTACGGGAGGAGCTCTGTCTGGTCTGGAATCTGCCGCTCCTGGTCTGCTGCTGGACCGTGGCTCCACGCAACTCATTCTGCACAAAGGTAAGTCTCAGCAGAAGCAAACACAGTCAATTTGTAGTGTCTCAATGGAAAGGGCGATGGGAAGCCCAAGTCGCGGGCGCGACAGATTTCAGATGTACTTTGGTCGCCTGGTATGGCCATGGCTGCCCGAGAAGTTGCTTGCACATCATGTTTGAATGAGGTGTTAGCCCTAGGCACCTGCAAGGATAGTGATATTGCGAGCTACGAAGTTTTTGCTATTGCCCGCCGTATGCCAACAGCCATATCGCTAGAATGGTGAAACCTGCAACCCTAAGGACTTGTGCTGACAAGGACACGATTAAGGCTACTGTATTTCCTGACAGCTGCTGTGTACGGCTTGATATAGATTCGCAGAGGGCAGCCGCACATCTACTATCAGAGCTTATGCCATATAGGAGTCTTGTCCAGTCACCCTGTGATGGTCTGGCCACAAGAAATTTGGAAGAAAGCTCTTGAGCTCTAAGCCGAATGATACCTTGGCAGTAACATGTGGGATTGGGACGCAAAGGACTCACAGACAGATTCCAGCAGATCGAAAAACGAGAGTCCTTGCTGACAAGACCACGGGCTTGCAATTCTGTGAGATACGACGAGAGCGGCAGAAGATGTGGCAAACCAAGATGGTGACAGAGATACTTTTACGCGGAAAAGTTGAGAGACATTGGACGATTTCAAGTTCCGAAGAGGAAGCTTTCAGTCGAGACGCAACAAAGACCGCGTTGTAGGTCCCAGGAGATAAAGTGCCCATGACTGTGAGGGCTAAGTGTGGGGCTCCTCGAAGGAAGGAGCTTTATGTGTGGGTTGATGTGAACGAGAACTGAGACCCTTGTGATCGAGAACTGATGCGCAAGGCCCGCCACCTGCCTTTTTAACGTTATTTAGGTGACAACCCCTTATCAAGGTCCTCCTGTAAAAACTCTAGAACCTGGGCGACGGGAGGGCAGGATCAATTTTGCAAGTTTACTACTACCATTTGCAGAAAGTTGCCACTTGTGGCATTGTAAATGCGAATTGTTGAGGGGCGTCGGCGGCTAAAATAGTGTCGATAACGTCTGTTAAGAGCAGCTTTTCGCTCTTCAAACAGCTCCGCATCAAGTAAATGTTGTTCTCTCCGACCCAGCGTAGCATGTCAGGCACTCGCAGCTTCACAGCTCCGCATTAGCTGCTTTGATTGGTGTGCCCCCTGCTTGTTTATGTGAGCTTTGGCTGTTACATTGTCTGTCAGATCAGTATGTGCTGACCGCGTACCTGGGGGAAGAAATTCCGAAGGCCAGGTGTACTGCGCAAAGTTCCAGCCAGTTATACTGCATGACTGTTCTATGTCGGACCATCGGCCTTGGGTTGTGAGTGACTGTACGTGAGCTCCCCATCCGAACAGGACTGGCATCGTGGTGATGAGTGAGCCTTTGTATGAAGGCGACCCAAGGAATAATAGAAATACATGAGATCATTTTGCCCAACAATTTGGATAAGTCCATCAGGGACACCCTCTTAAGCGCACACTGATCTCCTTAACCAATTTTTGAATTGCTGTTTAGTCTATCTGGTGACAGATAAACTTTGCCTTCTCACTGCATCTATGACCGCCCCTAAATGGATTATCCGAGTCGATGGTGTTAATTGACTCTTACTCCAATTTATTAAGAAGCCATGCTCTTGAAGGGATAGTAAATGTGTTCTGAGTGTCTATGACTGCCTGATGGGCGGAAGGAGAGAAAAATATCATCAAGATAACACTGGAGGCGTACTGGAATGTTCTGAGGTGGGCAGCTAGCGCTGCTGAGGGACCTTGGTGAAGGTCCTGGGGGCAGAGCCAATCCAAATGAAGGGCCACATATTCAAAGTGGCTGGTTATTGTAGCAAAATTCAGAAACCTATAATGGGAGGGCCGGAATAGCAATGTGCAGGTACGCCTTCCGTCACAGTCTATGGACGTGAGCACGTTCCCTTTCCTGATGCCTGCAACTATTGAATGCGAGGGTATGCATTTTAAATTTGCGATATACTAGAAACGGTTGAGACGTTTTCAAAATCTAGTATCGCTCTCCACCCCCCTGCATTTTTGTCACAACGTAAAAAGATGTGAATAAAAACCCTGCCCTTGTTGGCTGGTCGCTACTGTGTTGGATGGCTCATATATCCAGTAGGTGTTGGATAGCGGAATCCATGAGATTACGCTTGACCGGGTCCCTGGAAGGAGGGAAGGGATTTGGGGAGTGGATCTAAACTCCAGCCGTGAGTCCAAATCTAACTGTATCTCTGACCCAGGCGTCAGAGGTAGATGAGTCCCATTGGTCAGCAAATAACTTAAGACGACCGCCAATGGGAATTGGGTCCCGGGAGTTATCTTCGGTCGCCGAAAGTACCTGTTCCCTGTCTCGCCGAAAGATCTTTTGGATTGACCACCCCTTCTACTTCTATCCACTGAGTCAGACCTATCTGGTTGTTGTCCTGGTCTAACTGCTGGGGATCTCTGGTATCTGGAAGAGAAGGAACCCTGATAGAAAGATTGAGAGGATCCCCTCGGAAAGGACTGGGGGCTTCCTGAAATCTGACTTCCGAAAAAGGGAAGGGAGAATTTTCTTCTTGTTGCGTGTTTCAATTAGTCGTGGATCCAGGGAAGGACCCAAACAATCTATCTCCCGCAATGGGGGATGATGCCAGCTTGGATTTGTGTTTGAAGTCGGCTTGCCAGTGTCTTAACCATAGCAAAGCGATGCGCTGTGATATGCGCGGTAATGGCCCTTGCTGAAAAATGTAATTACGTGATAGGTAGCATCGCAGAGAATTCAGCAGCTGCCGTAAGTTTAGCGATTGTCTTGGTGCGCGCCTGATGTTAGAAGAAGGAACATTTTGTTTCAAAAGACAAGCCATCTAAGAGACGACCGCGTGAAGAAGGAGGCGGCCGTGGCTATCTGATCGCCCACGCATTATAGACTGATGAGCTCTGCGTAGGGCTAGCTTGGCCATTTTTCCTCCAGCTTTTAAGGCCTTTCAGTGCCTCATGGGAATAGAGGGGGACGCTAGAGCCACTATGGGCTCATCTGCCTCGGGAGTCCCAAGTAACTTTGCAAAATCAGGGTCCAAGTTGAGGAATTTTCCTATCTGCCAGTTGGGGAGGTGTATCTGCTGCAGCAGCCCACTGCTCTGCCGCCAGTTCTGAAAATATGGGTGGGACTGGAATTACCTCTGCTTCAACTACCGGTTGGTTGAAGATCATGTCTCTGCGTCCCTCCCTGAAGGTCAAATGTGTCAGAAGGTTTTGGCTTGTTTAGGCCTGCAATGTTCTTTGCCTTAAACAAGAGAGATTGAAAAGCTGTGGTCACGAAAATAAGCCTGTAAAAGCAGGCTGGTCAGAATAAGACCTTCACCTCAGACATTTCCCCCTTCTAGGTCTGCCTCTGACAGGGGGCGTCGCTACTGTGAATTGATCCCATTCTGGCCATTTGAAAGATTTGATCTACTTCCTCCTCCTCCTCCTCTGGCTCTTGGAGAGGGGTCTCCACCATGGTCAGTGACCTCAGTGGTTGGGGTTCTTGGTCAGTACTACTAGGGGTAAGGTCTGGACCATTATCGCGTGTTGAAGCCCCGCTGCAATCCCTTGGCGAATAGCCATCTCCATCCAGGCTTTCATCCTCTCTAGAACCTCCTCAATGAAGCTGTCACTGTGGCGAAAACCAGCGGCTGTCGGAGTGAATGTAGCTCAGGGGCCCGTCTGGTTGGTGTTCCAGACAACTTGAGCCTGTTGTCCTTGTGGAGTTAAGCTGCGCCTGGATGAAAGGGAGAGATCTAGAGGAGGCGGAGCGGAGTGTGAAGAAACTGAACGGACTGGAAGAGGGGGCACCCTGAGATAACAGCGTGGACCTTCGAGAATGCCCTGTCTATTTGCTTTTGTAAGGCCTCTATGGCGCCTAAGCGCGTCCCTTTCTGAGGCTTTAGCAATTTCCACTGTGTTCAGATTTGGCTTTTGCCTTCAGGCGAGGTGCCTGAAGAGTGCTTACCATCTGCCATTTTGATTTAAAATTAGAATAACAGTAATTGATATAATCTGTTACTAGGCGGTTGTGCACCCAGGGCCCAATCTGAGTCAAAAACGGTTGCCCTGATAAAGTTCTTATTGCCCCTTTTATTTTATTTATTCTTTTTGTTTTATTTGGTGTCTATATACATATAGTAAGTCGTATCTCATTAATATATTTTATTGAAATTAAAATATTATACCTGTTAAGTAGTTTGTTACCATGAGTGATTATTCTGATTGTAATAATTATTATAACATTATTGGCTATACATTGCTTTGTAATTGCTCCTATGAATAGTGATGTATGTATATTCCGAATTTATTTTAATAAACAAAATTTAGAATAACCACCACTATTAAAGAGTAATCCGAATAGCCAAATAGGCGAACGCCTAAGGCCCGGATTGATGATTGTAAGGCCTTCAGCAGCTTCCCTGCACAGGCGGACACTGGCCTAGGTGCTTGCTGCTGTGCCACTGAGAATAAGGCTGTGAGGGTTTAGCCAACAATTTTTAAAAGGCAAATTAATTATCCTCGGGAGTGGCAGGTAGCCAAAACGAGGGTAAAGACAGCTCTCAGAATCTTGGAGGATTCTGTTGCTTTTGAGCAGAAAATACCTCACACAGCTCACAAAGGATAAATCGGGAGCGCAGCCACGAGGTGGCACTCAAGAGTCACACTCCAACAGTTAAAGTCTTTTCGCGTGCTTCTCAGCAGCAGCTTCCTGCTTTGCAAACAAAGCCAGAGCTCAAATGAAGCCTGAGCTCTCAAATACAGAACAGCGTAAAACAGACAAGGGCGAATCTAGATCCCTAACCCTTACCTCACCCATAAGAACAATAAAGATACAGGAAAAAGATAAGTGGTTAAGGGTGATACGAACTTTAATAATGAATAAAATCAAAAGACACAAATACATTAGCAAAGCAAACGAGAATACAACAGCAAAGGGTAATCAACAAATACGCATGAAAATAAAAAAAAGAAATAAAAGAAAAGAGACAATAGAATAAAAAGAAAAAGAGAGAAAAGAATAAAGAAAAAACAAGAGAAGCAAAAAGATCCAAAAAGAAAAACCTAACCAACCAAATAATATTAAAATAATATTTATTTAAATTAAAAAGAAAGAGAGAGAAAAAAGAGGGAACAAAAAAAAAAAAAAAAAAAAAAAAAAAAAAAAAAAAAAAAAAAAAAAAAAAAACAAAAACAAAAACAAACAAGACACATTCCCATAGCCGGGCTCTCGACTGATCAGGAAAAAAAGGACAAGGAAAGCCGAATTCGATAACTGCTAATATTCCTGTTTCAGTCAAAGAAGTATCCAAAGCATTGCCTGTTTTCCACGAGGCTGAGCAAAAAACTGAGGGAACGCTGCGAGGAGTCACTTGGTGGAGGAGGGGCGTTCCACAAATCAAGCTCAGCCTGTGAATGCGGAGACTAAGCACCTCCCACTACTGGATGCTTTGAGCAGTTCATAGGAGAATGTTCAATTAACGTGTTCCACATACATTTTCCTATAATAAACTTTGTGTGACGTGGTATGTAATTTTGATTTTAATTTTTTAAATCTTATTCAAGGGCATTCAGGAAGAAAAGAAAGAAATGGTTGGCGTTCACAAGGCAGAAATGGAACAGAAAACTCAAATTATAGAACAGGATATCATCATGGAGGTTCACGTGCTCGCACCAGGAGCTTTCAGTCTGGAAAAAGCCAAGGATCACAGGAAAACAAAGCATCTGAATGTGAGACTCTGAAAAAGACACGCAAGGAAGAACCCAAACAATTTGAAGCTGAAGATTTTGTAAGTTTATCATAGTGCATTCAGGTACTTCCAGAAGGAAACTATTCAGAACATTTCATGGAACTACTGTTGGTTTTTGATATTGGGAAGATATTACAGGTAGTCCTTGACTTATGACAGGTCACTTAGTGACCATTCAATTTTATGACAGACTCCCCAAAAGCTGCTTACAATATGGTTTCAAAGTTAAGGTGCTATAGCACCTCCGTAATCATTCACTCTTAAGACCGACTGCAGGAATGCTGCAATTCTCAACCCCCCCCCTCCCCAATTCCACTCTGCAAGGTTCCTGCAGCTACCCAGTCACCCAAGAGAGATCAGGTAGATGGAGCTGGGATGAATCAACTGGGGCTTACAAGCCTTCATCTTTCTTCATACTGTAAGCAAAGGGAGAACAGGACAGCTGGAGTTTGCAATCCTCAAGGTTTCTTCCTTGCCCAAGGACTTTCAGGATTCAACCTGCAAGTTCAGAAACACCCAACGTTCCTTCTTGTGTTTTTTTTTAACAAAATCTGTTCTTGATGTTGCTGCCTTTTCTTAAATGCAAGCTGTCTTTATTTGAAGAGAATTCCAAAAAAATAACCTTGGAAGTTGTGTTTTGTTGTCCAACCTCATTCTCAAGGAAATACTCCCCAATGGTTACCACTAATGATGCAAATGCTAACAGACCAAATGTTATTAAGTTACTAAGTTCAATGTGGTAATCCCATCCTGTGCTCATGTTTGATGTTTATTTTTCAGGCCAATGTAAACCATTTAGATTATAGCCTCGCCATGATTATACTTTCCATCTGACTAGTATGGTTTACCAATTCACTATCTCCTCTTACTGATTCAAGAGTTCTTTGATAATGCTTTTTTCAATCAAGAAAATGAGAATTCAACTACAAGACAGTTTCTAATGGAATTTAAACTAATCAAGCTGTGGATTTGTTGTTTTAGCCATCCCTGAATCCTGAACATGAGAGGGAACCAAACCAGAATAAATCATTAGCTGAAGGTGTTTGGGGTAAGAACATTAGGATTATTATTTCATATTATACAGCTGTATTAATTAATTTTTCAGCAAGTGCATCTGTAGTAATATTTGTAATTTGGGATTGCAGTACTGTGTTACATTTAAAGTAAACATATCATTGTACTGTGGTAGATATGTATGTATGCATATACCGTGTTTCTCACAAAATAAGGCCGGGCCACTTTTCGGAGGTGACTTAATTTTCTCCCCCACCTAGAGCGGCCCATATGCACCCCCCTCGCTGCGAGGCTGCTTCTATCAGCCGACAAAAGCTCCCTGAAGGCAGAGTCCCCAGCCGCTTTGGGGCGAGGCTTGGCTGCCCGTGTCTCCTCGCCATTAGGCAGTCTCTTTCAGGCGATGGAAGCTCCCCAAGTGCAGTCACCAGTCACTTCGATGCAGTCACTTCGATCGGCTGGTAGAAGCGACGTTGGGGCGAGCGCACAAGCACGCTTCCCCTGCCGCGAGGCCACTTCTATCGGCCAACGAAAGCTCCCCGAAGGCAGAGACCCAGCCGCTTCGGGGCAAGGCGTGGTTGCCCATGTTCCCTCGTCATTGGGCAGTCTCTTTTGGGCAATAGAAGCTCCCCAAGTGCAGTCACCAGCCACTCCAATCGGCCAGTAGAAACGGCCTCGGGGCAAGAGCACACACACTCCCCTTGCTGTGAGGCCGTTTCTGTTGGCCGATCAAAGTGGCTGGTGAGTGCACTTGAGGAGCTTCCATTGCCCGAAAGAGACTGCCTAAAGGCGAGGGGACACAGGCAGCCATGCCACACCCCAAAGCGGCTGGGGACTCTGCCTTGGGGAGCTTTTATCGGCCGATAGAAGCGGCCTTGCAGCGAGGGGAGTGTGCATGTGCACTCTCCCCGAGGTCGCTTCTTCCGGCCGATCGAAGTGGCTGGTGACTGCACTTGGGGAGCCCGAAAGAGACTGCCTCAGGTCGAGGGGACACAGGCAACCACGACTTGTCCTGAAGCGGTTGGGGTCTCTGTCTTCGGGGAGCTTTCGTTGGCTGATAGAAGCGGCCTCATGGCTGAGGGGAGTGTGTGCGTGTGCTCACCCCGAGGCCGCTTCTACTGGCTGATCGAATTGGCTGGTGACTGCACTTGGGGAGCTTCCATCGCCCGAAAGAGACTGCCTCAAGGCGAGGGGACACGGACAGCCATGCCACGCCCTGAAGCGGCTGGGGACTCTGCCTTCGGGGAGCTTCTTTCGGCTATCGGAGTATTCTAACCTAGGCTACCTGCAGGGCACTCCTAAAGGCAGGTTTTCTTCCTATCCCCCCCGCCCTTCCGTCCCAGTTCTCTTCACCTCATGTAGTTCTAACGAACGATGTGAGAAATGGCGGGGAAATGCATGGATTTAATAGGCCTAAATTTTGGGGCAGGGCTTAATTTGACCTCATGCCTAGAAATCATGCTGGGACTTCCTATTGGTGGTGGCCGTATTGTTGGAGAAACATGGTATATCTTAGGATTTCCAGGCTTTTTCCTTAGTGCTTGGGAGCCTTTGAGAATGTCCTTAGGGGTCTTTAAAAATTAAATCCATTGGGGGCTTATACTTTTTTTGTCTCAATAACTGTTCTTCCTTAGTTTATTTTGCATTGCTTTCAGTTTGTGTTGCAGGGCTGCTCTCCATGCTAATTCTCTTTAATGATTTGGATAATAATTTTTTTTCTTTTGAATATTTCTGTATATATTAGTTTCCAAGATTATCGTGATCTTGTTTCTGAGTAAATATTTTGGTTCCTGATCTGTTGGGGCTCAATAATTGGAGGAGAATTATTATGTACTGTGTTTTTAGACACAGCAACACCTATGTCTAAGTCTACATAATGTATCACAAGTATCGGTGAATACCTCACCCTAAAGCATTTCAACAACTGTATACTAATAGTCCTCTACAATCATTCATTTAGTGACTGTGCAGAGTTACTGAAAAAAATGACATATGACCATTTTTCACACTTAAAACCATTACAATATCCCCATGGTCACGCAATCAAAGTTAAGATGCTTGGCAGCTGGCATATATTTATGACGGTTGCAGTATCCCAGGGTCATGCAATCAAGTTTTGCAACCTTCTGACAAGCAAAGTTAATGGGGAAGCCAGATTCATTTAACAACTGTTTAGTAACTTAACAACTGCATGATTCACTTAACAGACGTGTCAGAAAAGATAAAATGGGGCAAAACTGACTTAACTGTCTTGCTTAGCAATGAAAATTTTTTTCTCAATCGTGATTGCATGTTGAGGACTGCCTGTACATGAGGACTACTGTATTTCTGATTTAAGTGTAGCCATGATCTAGAATGACATTTATTCTTTTGTGTCTTTGTAGAATACCCTCTAAATCCTAAATCTAGATCTCCACGAATGCTGATTATTAAAAAAGGCAATACAAAAGATTTGCAGATATCTGGATTCCCTGTGGGAGGAAATATTCATTCATCACAGTTGGTTGGGAATGGAACTGGCCTGAATGTCTATAAAGGTTTAGTTCCTAAACCTATTATTCCACCAGCAAAGGTAAGATTTGAAAATATTGTACATAAATGAAAATAAAAAGCAGATAAAAGTACATCTTCTCCACTTTTTTAAACTAGAGCTATCAATTTTATCACAGAGAAGAGGGGGTTCATTCTCATACCTGGAAATCACTCTCCCTTGCATGAAAAGTAAAGAATGAGAGTGGGGGCAGAATGGTGGTGGAGAAATAGAAGTTCTGCTAAAAAAGAAATGTGGATAATAGATCTGGATGGAACAATAACAGATAGATAAAAGAGGGAGAGAAGAAGCCCTGTTTAAATATTGCAAAATGCATTTAGTTCACCAGGCAAATGTCCCCTGCACTCTCATGCAATGGCTAAATTGTGATGCTCAGGCTCAAAGACATCTCTGCTTCTCTATCTGTGGTACTGTATGGTTAGTCTTTGACTTAGGATCGTAATTGAGCCCACAGTTTTGGTCATAGGTCTTGATAGTAATCAAATAAAGGAAGTAAAGGCCATGTCCCATGTTTGTGGGGCACCGCAAATAAGCTATAAATGCAGGTCAATAGCTGAATGCCCAAAATGCAGTCATGTGACCATGGGGGAAAGGTGAATGCTGTAACTTTCAAATCTGGATCATAGATCCCATTTACGGGATCTGTTGTAATTTCGAACATTTGCTAAGCAGATGGATATAAGTTGAGGGCCATCTGCAGTCATTTCTACTTTTGCACATCCACTGTTTTCCCAGTGAATGTAAGAAGACATACATACTTCACAAGCAGTGTGGCTGAGTCTGGGGGATACCTTTCTATTGAAAAGTATAAGTAAAGCTTGAAAAGTGGATATCTTAGAGACTTTTCTTGCAATTTTTATCTTAACTTTGTAACAGTACTTTAATATGAAATTGCTCATATTTATCAACTGAATTTTACTCAATTGTGCATATTACAGGGATGTCTGCAATTCATTGCTGTCTTTTCCTTTTATTTTTTCCTCAGTATAGGGACTTTCCCTTGTCTTTTCTGTTTTAAAATACAAGTATATTACAATGTAAATAAATGTAAAGGACAAGTTATTGTTGGATAGTTTAAGTTGTTTTATCAACCTGAGCACAAAAATATTCTATTTTGATATGTTTAGATCACACAGTGGAAAAGCCAAACAAAAGAGAACAAAACTGGGCCTTCATTTCCTCATGACTCTGCATATTGTAGTGGAAATTTTAGTGCTTTAAAAACTACTGCCAAGCCTGTTGGATCACAAAAGTCAGTGAAAGAGGTACTTTTTTTGTCAAAATATGTCTCCATGACAATTTTGAAAAATTAAATGGAAGATCTGAAACATGAATCTGAATCCATGCTACCTAAAATGCCGTTGATTAAATAAGAACAAGAACTTTTTTGCCACTCATTACATTTCTTCTTCTCTTTAGTGTAATCGGTCAAATTCCTTATCTCCAGTTGATAAACTTGGTCAGCCTCGTTTAACCAAATTAACACGAATACGCTCTGATAAGAAGAGTGAATTTTTGAAGATGTTAAAACGGGATCCAGTAGAAGAACATGATGAAAACTGTGTTGATCAAGAGAAGGTACAGCAAGTTGTGCAGGGAATATATTTGTTTATCCAATATTTATTTTTAATACTTATCATTTCAATGCTTATCATTGCTAAGGAACTTAGGTTCCCAACAGTGTTTATTACACAATAAGCATTTATTGCTTTTTCACATAATAAAATGTTAAACCAGAATATAAACCAAAGATAATAGCATCAATTAAAAAATAACCCAGTTAAATGTTAGGTAAGAAAAAGATAATGTGTGCATAATATCAGTAATTAATTGTTATAGTCATCTTTGTTGTAGTGAGTCCAGTTGAACTTAGTGAGACTTCTGAATAAATATGCATAGGATTTATATAATAATAGGTATGCTAATTAGCAGAATATATATGATTTTATTAAATCAGTTAAATTCTAGCCTTCAGCTCAGGGACCCCTGAGTTTTAATAGCATGTTGTGAGTATTCATAAGGGTTGAGAAAACAAGCAGCAGTACTGCTTAGTTTTATCCTTTTTTCTGTGCTGATAAGCATACTTCTAAGAAAGCTTATGTGTTCAGAGTTCTTTTGTACATAAAAACAATGAAAAATGTAAAGAGCGAAAGAGAGAAAAATGAAAAAATAAAAGCAAATAGGTTAGCACACGTGCTTGCTATGTTGCCGATCCTACATCATATTTTTGCGATACTGTACAGTTTTTTTTTTAAGAAATGGAGGCTCCATTTGCTTATGTACTTTATGGAGCCTCCTTAGAAAATAGAGTTTCCTTTAAAAACTGCAGTATCACCAGAATTGAACCTGTTGCAAAATAGGAGGAGTTTGCCAGGAGGCTGACTGTGTAAGAAACTGATCCTTTCGGGGCCTAGTTGCTTCCTTTAACAGCTGAAAAAATAGAAAAGTAAGTTGTGTACTGCTGTGCCCTAAGCACGCTTGAGTCCTGCAAGGCCTTGGATGGGATGTCCTTTTCCTTGCCAGAGTTTGCAAACTCTGTGTGCTCTGCTTTCCCCTTCCTTGCCAGAGTTTCCAAATTCTGTTTGCCCTGATCTCCCTTTGCTTGCTGGGTGGGAAAGGAAGCTGAAGGACTGTCGGGACCCCAGCGAGAAGCGGAGCACACAATGCCTTAGGGTGGGGATAGCATTGCAAGGACTGAGATAGGCAAGCATGGGCCTGTGCAGGCTTCTCAGGGCCTCTCCCACCACCGAGTCACCCTGTGCTTCATTTAATAATTCTCCTGTTTGTTTTAACGTTTGCAACAGGAAGAGCACAGAATGGGGTCATTATGTGCAGCTATTTCACTTAACAACAGTTGTGACATGCAACCATAATGGGCAGGCTCCATTAAATTCATTTTTCAAGGACTACCTATAACCTAGTTTTTGGATATACATGTAAAAACAATTAAAATGATGAGATAATTGCTGTATCGGGATTGTGTGGCAGAAAGCTCTTTGTTGGGATACATTACATTCACCTATAAAGTGGGGGAGATGCTTTTGACTTGGTACGGGTCTGATTCATTAATGTTTATTGAACATAGATTTTCCTGGGATCGCAGTTGTACAAGACCAGGAAAAGGCACAATTTCTTTAAAATGCTTCTATAATGTACAACAAGGACACGTATGTTGGGTCTTTCCCATGTCCATTTCAAATATCTACACATTCCTGGGGACAAAGTTTAGCCTTTCCTAATTTTGGCATTTTCCAAATGTATGGACTTATCTACAACTTACTGTTTGTAAATCTTTTTTTTTTCTTTTTGGAATTTACTCAGATATGTGACTTCTTTAACAGGATGATGATGATGATGATGAATTTAATTTACATAACAGCAACAGTAGCCACCAAGGGAGGGACGTAAACCGGAATTTTGAAAATGACAGTTCTCAGCAAATGATCCAGTCTTCAGCATTTCCACAGACTGATGTCCTTTCGAGTTCACTTGAGGCAGAACATCGGTAAGTATTTTGGTTTTATCAAAAAATAATTGTATTCACTGCCAGAAGAAAAAGCTGTAGTGGACCATTTATTCGAATAATTCATCTTTAAGTTGTTATTTTGTTTGGTTATTTCCTTTTGTAAAAAATTCAAGATAAACAAATTATATGATCAAAATAAGAACAGGAATCTGCGTTTTTCTTAATTCTGAGCTAAATCCCCAATGTGCAGTTCAGTCTACTGATGGATTATTCTATCCAAAGGTGCTTTTTCAAGGGGCAACTGGACTTCGTTTTTCTTTGAAGATGTTTCACTTTTCGTCCAAGAAACTTCTTCAGCTCTTACTGGGTGGTGGAAAGTGGAAGGATTTTAATTCCTCGCAGACCGCTGGTTATTTGCATTCTTATAGAGAGTAGTTGAGGCCACTTGGAGGTTTATCTCAGGGTCACCTGAATAGTGCAAGTGGGCATGGAGCTTTCTTGGAACTATTGAAAGTGTTGAAGACTGGAGATAGATGATGTCATATCCCTCCCCCTTCCATTCCCCACCATCCAGTCAGAGCTGAAGAAGCTTCTTGCGTGGAAAGTGAAAGATCTTCAAATAAAAAAATAAGAAAGAATTACCTCTTGAAAAAGCACCTTTGGGACAAACCATGACCTGCATGATTGAGAATCTCCATAGATGTGGAAAAAGAGCAGTAGGAGAGGTTTCCTGCCTTCTGTAATCTGACTTTGAAAAAAAAAACTTGTGATGAAATGGTTGTAAAAGTATAAATATTTCTAACCTTATATTTAACATGAGGGAGGGAATAACAAGCCCAGAGAAGTACATGAATTTTCTACAGGTTCATGAATTTCTGATGATTTTTTCCAAGTCTAAAAGTCTTGCAAATAAATGAGGTAAATGTCCTTCTTTCACATAACTAAATTGTGTCTATAGATCATTGTGGAGTTTATAGTGGCTTCATATGCCAATACATATGCCACCTTGAGCTTCTTACTAAAAAGGCAGGACATAAATCTAATGAAGAATATTGACCCCTCTCCTTTTTTAAAAGGTTGTTAAAGGAAATGGGTTGGCAGGAAGACAGTGAAAATGATGCCACTTGTGCTCCACTAACTGAAGATGAAATGAGAGAATTTCAGATCATTAGTGAACAGGTAAGATGAATTGGCACAAATGTGTTCAGAGTGAATTATTTTGTAGAGCAAAGTGTATAGATCAGGATATCTATTTAGTAGTTCCTAAAGTGATTTCTGTATCTTATTGTTGATGTAATATTTCAAAATTTCAAAAGCCAATGAAGCTTGACCCATTTAATTTTCCATGTCTCACTGTGAAATTCTGGAAGGGTTTACACATGTGCTGAATTACATTTTGGTAACACATGGGCAGGTAGAAAACCCTGAGAAAGGTGTTGACTTGCCCTTTCTTTGAAATAAACCAGGATTCTAGATCTCATTCTGCTTATGTTTTGGAACGTGGATCAGGATAACTAATTTTAAATACAAGTTAATTAACTAGTTTAAATACTAGTTAATACTAGCTAAATAAACCAATTTCACACCAGAGAGGGAGAAACCAAGTTTCATATTAGAGCAAATCAATAATGGGCAATATTTTAGTACTCTTGAGGATTCTCCCTAAAATGCATAGAAGTCTTAAGTGGCTTTTCAAGATGCAAAGTAATTTTTTAAGTGTTCACAATCCTTTTACAAGGAAATACAGTCATTGTTTTGAAATGCAAAATAGTAGTTGAGCCTCTCAATTATTCAGTATGGTGGCTAATATTCCATTTTTTGCTCTGCCATTCTCCCCCCCCCTCCCAACTTTAGTAGTCGTTAACTGACTTATCTCACTAGGCTTTCTCTAGTACCTATCACATGTTAAGTTAATGATATCAATGGAGATTATTGTGTTTGTGATGATAAACATAGAAATGAAAATGAAAACCTGATATCTAAGTTTTACTGGCACATTGCAGGTTCAAAGCTGCCTGTCCTCCAACATAACCAAATCTTTTTATCTATAGGTTGTTCATTTAATGATGATTCACTTAATAACCACAGTAAAATGTCTCGTTTTATGACCTCATTGACGTACAACAGAAATATCAGTCCCAATTGTAGTCTTAAGTCGGGGACTACCTGTATTCAAATACTTCAATTACAATCTCCTCCCATCCTCCCCCCCCCAAAAAAAAAAAATCTGGTCTGATTGGGACTCAGTCAGAACTTATATCCACTCTGAGGTTTCCTTTTGGTTCGTTAAACTTGAGGTTATCCTTACATATTTCAACTGTTGCCCTTCCTACAAGACTGGAAGAAGATTAGTGATTATCATTTTCTTACTTGGAGTGTTTTTTCAATTTTGTACACTAGAAGGTTATTTAATTACTATTTTCAGCTCTTAAATGAAAAATTTCTCATTAAATCCTGGCTTACTGTGCAATAATCAACCAAAAATGTCTCACAATCAGGAGTCTGTGAGTTCAATCCTAGATAGATTCTAATATTTAGAATAAACTCTCCTGCTTGAGCAGGGGGTCGGACTAGATGACCTCCAAGGTCCCTTCCAACTCTGTTATTCTATGTTTATGTCTAAAAGAGTCACAGATGCTCAAAATTAAAAACAGAAACTTTTCTTCTGTATTATTAAAAATATATAAAGCTATGTTTTGTTGACAAGTATAAAACCCAAAAAATCAAGATCCTTTATCATTTTAAGACTGCTAATTCTGTTTGTTTTCTATTTCAGTTGCAAAAAAATGGCCTCAGAAAAAATTGCATTCTAAAAAATGGTCTCATCTGTGACTTCAAGTTCAATCCCTGGAAAAACAGCACTTTCAGAGCAATGCTTGAGAATGAAGATACAGAGACAAGCAGCAGTGACACATCAGATGATGATGCGTGAAGTGTTGAAGATTTGTACTGCATCTCATGCAATTTAAGAAATGTTGAAAAAGGAGGACGATACTCTTATGATAATGATATGCACCAGTAGAAGGAGGATCTTTGGGACTCCTCATAAAGGAACCTAAGATTGTTATGCTAATGAGCTGTGTTGAACCTGATTTTTAATTTCTTTGTAAATGGATGTTGTAGAAATGAGAACTTTTTTCCACATTGCCTTTCTTCATCACTGCAGCATTTCTCAGACTAGCAATGTGATAATGTAAGAGAATGAGATTTTCTCATTTAATAATAAAAAAGATTATGTAATATTTGGCAAAGTTTTGTCTTAAAACTGCAGGTGTAAGGGATAAAATGGCAGCTTGACTCAGTATGTTGCTCATGAGGCAGATTTATTTTACAATGGAAATTTTGAGTGTTCACTTTGTGCATAGACAGTATACTGAGAAGCATGTCTTCTAACAAGAGTGCACTAAAACATCTATTTCCTGAACTGTTACAGTTCTACTTCTTGAAACAAAGCAGTAATTCTCTAGCAGTTTATTCTATATAGTAATTATGAAAAGACTTGCTTCAGTTCCAAATTTTATGGAAGTGGTGTAAATCAAAAGCTTTATTTGGATGCTGCAAGACCCAGGAATCTGGATCCTACAAAATTGGTTCTGATCCTTGCGGGGAAAATAAATATTATTTTGATAAATTATTCAGATGCAGAAAGTTTATTTCGTGGGCTGGATCTATCCAACATGTACAAAATAAAAACTCTTGAGAATCTTGAAACATTCCATTGAATATACTCATCTAAATTGTCCTTTATTCAAGATAATTTTCATTTCAGAATTAATATTGACTGCTTTGTGTGGTGTACAACATATCAGTTTGTTCTGCATCTAAAATAGAACACTGTTTAGTTATATAGAATTCAAGAGTAAAAATGGATGTAGTATATTCTATAAATTTTATATAATACCTAGTTTATGGTTTGCTATCTAGGGCTCTGCTTTAAAGCGGAAAACAGTTTGTAGAAACTATAAAAATTAACAACTTGCCTATAAATCCTTGCACCATTTAGATTTTTGATAAATGAATTATCTGATTCAGCTATGCAAAACAAAAGTTACACAGAAATCAGTATTTTCTCTTGAAAGAGTTTTTCTTTTAAGGCCGGGGTCCCCAATTCCTGGGCTGCAGCTCACCTACCGGGCCTTGGACTGTGGAAGTGGTGGGAATGCATGCACACACTCCTACTTGTGTGAGCAGTGGACAATGGACACACAATTGATTTGCGTGAGTGGTGTGTGGGCCCACTGCTTGCACAAATGGAGCTATGCGTGTGTGTGCTTCGCTGCCGCTCATGCGGAACATCCCGCCATTGCACAAAGCTAGAAAGGTTGGGGAACTCTGCTTTAAGGGATACTTGATGGAATGATGAAGACGAAGAGGCTCTGGATGACAAATGCAGAATATAGGCAGTCTTCGATATACAACTATGATTGAAACCAGAATTTCCATTGCTAAGCAAGTAAGTTATTAAGTGAGCTGCATCCCATTTTATGACCTTTTTTGCCACAGTTGTTAAGCAATTCACTGAAGTTAAGTGAATTAGGTGGGTTGTTAAGCCAGTCTGGCTTCCTTCATTGACTTGTTTGTTGGAAGCCAGTTGGGAAGGTTGCAAATGATAATCACATGACCTTGGGGCACTGCAGCAGTCATAAATAACATGCTGGTTGCCCAGCACCTTAATTTTGATCACATGACCTTGGTGGTGATGTATAAGTATGAGGATCAGTTTCCAAGTCACTTTTTTCAGTGTTGTGACTTTGAAGACTCACTGAATGGTTGTAAGTCAAGGACTACCTGTAATGGCTGCAAAAAAATGAGGAGAGAATGATTGTGCAATACAGAAAAAGGTACAAAAAATTCAGTCAAGGAGACCAAAGATCAGTCAATATTAAAATAGAGAAAATCCTGAGCAATTTTGAGGGAAATAAAACATCGGGAAGTGAATGAAGAGAAGTGTCTAGTGAAATTAAGGGAAACAAAAACGGTGAAATATTTTGGCAGAAGTAAATGAATGTTGGAAGAAATAATTTTTAGAAATTTATATAAGATCCACATGTAAACGTTAGAATCCAAGAATTTGTTTTTGAAAAAGCATAAATGCTACTGAGAATATTGAAAAATAAAGTCTGCAGGTGTAGGTTGTGTAAGCACAACAATATACCTGGTTGGTTTATTATGGAATGGCTGTGTAAAGAGGCAAATGCCTTGTCGTTGAAAGAAGGCAGTTACAAGACAGGAAAAGATCTGTATACAAAAACTACAGGGCATTAGTTAATCAATGGGAAGCTGCTTGGCAAAATCCTCCATGAGATAATAAGTGACAATGAACAAAATTACAAAAGGTAAGTGCATTGAGGTTGTAGCCAGGCAAGGATGTGTGAAGAATTCAACAGGATATTACCACTGCTCTTCCCACATCCCTGCAGATTTCTGCACAATAATGTTTATTGTATATTTGTTAATGTAGAGAAAATATATAAAAGTCAAAATGCTTGAATTATGGAATGCTTTGAGAGTAATGAGGTTGCTTACTGAATGACAACAGTGGTTTATGGAGTATAGGACTGATGGTGAACCTATGGCACACGTGCCATAGCTCACGTGGCACGCAGAGCCATTTGTGCTGGCACGCAAGCTGCAAGCAAACTTACCTCACTGGGCATGCGTGCGCCTCACAGCTGATTTTCAGCCTTTTTCGGTTTCCCAAAGACTTGAGGAAGGCTTCTGCAGGCTTTGCAGCCCGAAAACTAGTCCCGTTTCATCAGTTCCTGTTTTTCCGAAAATATCAGAAGTGACGAAACGGCTAGTTTTCGGGCTGCAAAGCCTGCAGAAGCCTTCCTCAAGCCTTTGGGAGGCTGAAAAAAGGCCTCAAACCAGCTGAAAATCAGCTGTGAGGCACAGTGTACATTGCCTTCTGGGTGCTGGCACGCAGGTTCAAGCGTGCAAGCACATATACAATTTTTGGCACAGGCCAAAAAGGTTAGCCACCACTGGTATAGGAGCTGGTAGGGACTCTTCGATCTCGTCCAACCTGCTCAAAGCAGGAGATCTTATACCATCCCAGTCAAATAGTTGTCTATTTAGTTTACTTTTGAGAAGTAAGTTTCAAAGTTTATTTTTGAAAGCCTTCAGTGATGAGCCACCCACAAATCTGCGAGGCAGGCTATTACGACAGAAGTAAAGCATATTTGATAATAAATGAAATGCTTAAGAGAGCGTTTAATGCTGAGAATGTCTTGGCATTTTAATGTATTAACAGATCAATGTATAAGGAATGCTTTTGATCATAGAGGTAATTTGGTTGGGGGCATGAACATACAGATGATGGATGACCAGTTGGCTGAGATCCCAAATGATTTGCAGCAAATGTTAAATTGTATGACGTAATGTGGAATATGCATCAGAAATATGATAACACTTTTGCACAGCTTTGTGCAAAGCTTTAATAGAGGCGACTGAAGCTGTCAGTTTTGACAGTTGGTGCAAACTCCCCCCCCCCCCCAA
>BHFT01056528.1:0-37375 GCA_004320025.1 Laticauda laticaudata
TTATATGTTTGTTTGTTTCTTTTTAAATGTTTTAAATATATGAAACTTAAATAAACTTTATTTTAAATTTAAAAAAATAAAAATAAAATATTTTCCCCTTTTACTTCTGTCCTCCGGATGATTTAGACTCCCAACAGCCTATGTCCGAAACATCTGAAAAGTATTAGTTTGAAGAAAATTGCAAGGGGGTTGATCAGAATGGAAAATTATATGTAAAATGGCAGGAAGTTCGGTCAGTCAATCCTTTTCTGGGTTTCAATTTTTTTTTCCTACCAGTTTGGTGAGTGCGTGAAACATGTGCTTCTCATGCACGCAGAATGTTTGCTAATGACCTTCTCCAGTAATCCCTGTGTTACACAGCTGATGCATGGCAATCTGCTGTACTGTGCCAATCAGCTGAGCTTGAAAAACAAGGTATAAAGCACAGCCTAGAGCCCAGGCGGGTGGGTGGACCAAACAGCTCATCATTGGAGTAAACTGAACCGATTCGGTCTCAGCTGATCCTTGGAGTTACCGGATTGCCTGAACCAGACCGAACCAGTAGCATACCACCCCTGCTTTTGTTCCTGCAAGAGAATTCATCATACAATAGCTTATTTGAAAAACACTTGTTCTATTGAAGCTAAGGAAAGCAGGAAGAAAGGTGCCTTGAAATTCTCATGTAACAAAATGGACAGTGAGAAAGTAGGTTAGTTTTCTGCATGATCTTGACAGTGGGCGTTTCCCCAGTGCTGATTTGAAGTGCTCTCCGCTCATCACTGAATCAGGAGAAAACTGCCTTTGTGAAATTTGCTTTTCCAGTTTCTTTTTTAGTCCTTCGTCCTACATCCACTGCTTAGTTCAAGTCACTCTAGTGATCAGATTTCATCCAAAGTAATAGGTAACAAAGCGTAAAAGATTTTCTACACCTTTTGAAACTACCCTTGGACAGTATAAGAATAATAGGAAAAATATTACCTTAATTCTTGTACTTTAAAGGAAGTATAGGAAGATTATTGACACCTTTAAACTTTGGTGCTGGAAATGATTCCTGAGAATATTGTGGACATCCAAGAAAACAAGCCCATGGATCATTGAACAAATCAACTTAGAGGTACAAATGTACAGGTTCAAATTATCCTATTTCAGACACATTATGTGAAGGCACCGCTCTTGGAAAAAGACCCTAATGTTGGGAAAGGTGAAAGGCAGGGAAAAAGAGGACAGCCAGCAACAAAGTGGATGGACTCAGTTACAGTGATGGTAAGTGCTCCATTAGGAGATTTGAAAGAACATATTAGGGATAGATTGCCAGGAAGAAAATCTATTATAGCTAGCTTATGTTTAAAAGATTTTACTAGTCAAGACTAAGACTGATTTAGAAAAGTATTTTAAAAATGACAGATTACAAGAATGATATGGATAAAGATGCTACACAGGATATACAAATGAAACACTTGATGTCTTAATGATTAAGATGGACATATAAATAACAAACCAAATGAGTGATCATACTGTTCAGTTAGGAGATCTATTGGTCAGTTGAGTTGTTGCAATGCTGGCCCTTTCCCATGGGTCCAAGGTATTCTCATCTGGCCCAATACTTTTTCCCCTGGACAGAAAAGAGCAGGGCAAAGCTACCAGCTATGTGGCATGGACAGCTCCCCGAAGCTGTAAGCAACCAATCTAAACTGAAGGAAATGCAAGATAAAGAGGAAAGAGTGCTCTCCCATTTAATTAGGTACTGCTGCAATGCTGAAAACTTGTCTGATGGTTTGTGTCTTGCCTTGTGTTATTTCAGAAGTTATCTGATGTTATAGCTCAAAAGAACTAACTTTATTCCAGGGAATTGTGACCTGTACCTGTTAATAGATGTGAATGAATGAAATAAGAAGCAGAATGTACAAATGTACACTCTAGATAAAGGAGTACCAACTGTTGAATTATCCACAATTTAAATTTCTGTAAATAGGAAAATAGGTAAATAGGCAACACAAGAAACATAGGTTTTAGAACTTTTCTCCTTCATTTTCTAGCTTTCAGTTTGCAATACATTTTCTTTGAAACATTCAAGGCAATATCTTATATGTGCAGATGAAGTGGTGCTTCATTTCACCATTTAATTTTTCTCTGTGCACTAATCCGATGATATCTGACTCAGGGGCTCCTTTCCAGGCTTGGCCTACATTTCCTATCAAAAGCAATGCTGAAGTGCATCTCAGGATACCACAGTGCATTGTGTAGAAAGCTTGTGTCCATAACTTTACATGCATAAAATTCAATCAGGCGCACCTGCAACTCAAAATTGTTTCAGGGTATTTGAAAGAGGAAAAAAAAATCTTTGTCTAATATAGGAGTGGTTAAGCTGTGGCCTTTACTTAATTTTTAAACATAGCATTCAGCACCTGCGTACGGTGTGTGTGGGAGGATGTTAGAGTGTGGAGTAAGGAGTTGGCAGGCATCCCAAGCTCATGGGTGCAGAATGCTATGAAAAAGCTTCCAGATTGTTTATGTGTATATGGTGTGCACCAGGTGTATACCACCTGTTAATGGGCTCTATTAGTGCAGTTGGGATGGGGCTCTGACTGGGGAAAGGAAGGCATGGGTCCAAGGTGAGGGAGTAAAGGGCAGGGAGAGATACCTAATGCTTTCAGTGCATTCAACTGAGTCCAGCAGGATGAGAATCTTCCAGGTACCTACCTCTCTGGAAGGATGACATTATGCAGGACCTAGGAGATATATATTTTCTGTAAAAACATGCACCCTTTGGAACTGCCTTGCCTCTGATTAGCTTTCTGTAAGGTTATGAACATCTGGCTCTTTTCTCAACTGTTAGGACCTGGAAATTTGTGGAGTCTGATTTGCCTGTTAGGATCTAAATTGCTTTGAGGAACCTTGGAGCTTTAGTTTGATGATTATTCTTAGTTGTATTTTGCACTGTTTAAAATTAATTTCTTACAACATGTTTTAAATATAATATTTTTTGCCCAATTGCCCAGTTGCTTGTTCAAGATGGGAAGTCACATAGATTGCCCACAAACAAACAAACAAATACAAATCTATCAGTCTTATCCACTTAGATACCAGAAGTAAACAATTCAATATTCTGGTCCATTCCTCTGTCAAATCCAAACAAAAATATTTCCTACAGTTAGAATATTTGCCCAGTATCTCTCTTATTTGCGGTGTTTCTTGTGCTAACAAAGGGTCTCCCCCTCCCCTCTTATTTGTGTTTGAGGGGTCTCCCCCCTCTCTGGTCTGATTATTATTGTTTTTGTTCAATGTTTGCTGTGGTTCTGGCGTGTTTGTGTGTTCTTTTTCTTCGCACCTGGGTTTGTTAGTGTTTCTTTCTAATGTTCGTGATCTCAGTTGATCTATTCCGTCCAGCTTACTCCGTCTCTCGGATGTATTCTAGTCTGAGACATAGGTCCTGATTACTTGGGTTTATTTTTGCCGATCGAATCACGTCAGCACAGTAGGTGCCAATCGTAGTTTTTTTTGCGGTTAGACTCAGAGTTCTCCCCTCGTTCCCAAATGTGCGGTGATTTACTAGAGGATCTGCTGGTTTTTCAGCGTTCGTAGTGGGTGTAAAATCTATCTAGGTGACAATCTTAATTTTCTCTGGCCCATCAATAGTTTCGCTGCCTTTTATTTGTATGTGGATCTACGTGTGATGTCGTTGTATCAGTGAGCATTTATAGATTTTTTTTCTTGAGTATGGTCCCGGTGTCTAGTCTTATCTCCATGGTCACTTTCGTATTACGGACCGCATGACATTTCCGGCCCGACCAGTTCATAAAGCGTCAGCCGAACACGTGCTGTCAAGGGCATGGCCTGTATGCCTGTAGGCCGAGGAAGCTTTCAAATTTCATGCCATGAACTGGCGGCCGTTGTCTATAACTAATAGGTCATGTCAGGCAACCATGTCGTGTGTCAAAAAAGCTCCCTCAGTCTGTCTGATGACGGTTCTGTTGTTGTGGAGTTTCATGAACGCTATACTTCCAAACAATTTGAAGTAAGCGACATGTTAAAAATGTGTGTCCTTTTTGTCGGCCCTGCGTGAAAATCTATGTGTATTCTCGTAGCCGGACGAGGTCCCCCTCGCGTTAGGTTTCCCAGTCAGAGCATTAAGCTGCAGCAGGGGGGTCCGCTAGGTCTGGTATATTTTTGGCAATTCGCGTGCATGTTTCACATTCTCCGCAATATATCTTATCCAGTACCCTGGCCACCATACTAACTCCTGGCCATGGATTTTATTCAGTACGATACCCCGGGTTGTCCTTATGCAAGATATTCCAGTCTTTGGTTCTTGAGTAGTACCATCCGGTATGACTATACCTGATCCCCGCCATAAATATACAACCTTCATTACATTCGATAGTCCATCTATCTGTTCCAGAACGTTGTTAAAGTCTTGATCTCGTTTCTGGCCACACCTTTTCCTACCCATTTTAAATATCCGCTGCCATCTTTTTTGTCTCTTGCGTCTTCTTTATCGGCAATGTCCACTGCGGTTATTGGGTAGGTTGGTAATGCTTTCAATCTTGTAGCATTTGGATTGCTGTTGCGGTGCCGGTCACTTCCCAAGTTCAAGCAGGGGGAGAATGGCTCAAGGGCGTCACATTGTGATATGTCCTCTCCCTGGCCGCGGTGAATTAATTGTTAATGTATGCAGCATAGGAACTCCGAGACCACCTTGCATTCATGAGTGAAAGTATGTATTGGGGTGACCTTATTTCCTGACAAGTATTTGACCCCAAGAGCAGCTTGTGGGTCTTATAGTGAAAAAGTCGCCTGCCATTAAGGTATCATAGGGAATCGTTTGACCCGTTATTGCCTCGCTGAACGGCCTCTCCGTTGTCCAACTGGCTTGTAGTTTCGCTTTCTGCTTGGCGATAAACGTTTTGGCGAGTAGAATGTGATTGGCATTTCTCTTACCATTCGTTGAGCGTAGGTTGAGTACTGCCTCCGACACCGCAATGGTGATGCGCTTCACAGAGTGAGCTATCAGTGGCGTCGTGTTCACTGCTATTGAATAGACACAGATTTCGTGGATGTCGAGAAAGATCGTTTTATTGATTCTGGAACACATTGGCCGCTCGTTTCATGTCCATGGTCTCCCAGGTATGTCTAGGTAGTCTCTTATCACAGTAGATCCTGCTGTGTAGTGGTTCCACCGAGTTGTTGCCTTCGTGTGGCAGAAAGAACATTATAGATAAGTTAATTGAGTCCACAAAAATGCGTTGTAAGTCTGTTTATTGTTTGGGCCTGGGAGCTTCTTTTTATTGGCTTTGATTTTCTGGTCCGTGGGTGAATGCCATCTTTATCTATAGGTACCCAAGGAATTTCAACTTTAAGAGGTGACTACCTGGCATTTTTCTCTTTTTTAAACTTTTTGAGTTCCGCCTCTGGAATTTTGTAAGTACTTCTTCTGAGGGCAGCTTTTCCAGTTTGGTTCTTTGTCACTTACTGGATTGACCAGCATGGTCATGACTGAAGGTATGGGACCACCCTTTTATTTCCTTGTTAACAGGCGCTCTATCCAAGCTTTGACACCACGGGCCATGTGTGACTCCAAATTGGCAATGTCTTTTGGACATCTGATATGGCCCCCCTGTGGAGTCACGAATTGTTTTGTGCCTCCGCGTGTGTTTACTGGGGTTGGACCTGGCGAATTTTTGTGTACACGTTGTGCAAGGTTGAGCTTTGCGAGAGCCTGTGGCCCTCCCCCAACAATGTAACAGATGTTGCATATCTGGAATGGGGTAATTGCACTTTGTGTTAGGTGCAGTGGTTGAAGGGTGGCCTTACTAGTCTGCTGGCAGATTCGCGCATGCGACCCATTTGGGTTAATCGAGGGTCAATTGAGGATTCCCACCTTGGCGTGGCGTCTATGTGATTCCAATACCCCTGTGCAATGAGGTTTATTCAAATTTGGTCATCAATTTTCCGGTTTTAATGCGAAAGAGGACTTTCGCCTTGCCTTTTAACTGATTGGTGCTATGTTTGGGATTCAAATATAAAATGAGATAGGGGTACCCCTCAGAGTACTTGCGTAGTTTTCCATCGAGACACGTCCTGGAAAATCTCTCATCAGGCTCTCCTCCCAGTCTCTGTTTCGGTGACACTGTTATTCCCGTCACTCCGCATTCCTCAGGGCGTGAAGCCATTCAAGTACCCAGTAGGTGGGGCGATACCCGGTGTCTAACGGACTGTTAATAGGATCAGAATTGCCGTGTGTTTTCTTGAAATTAACTTTGGAACGTGGTCGAGAGTCTTGACTCCAGGAATCCTGTTTCCCCTGGTAGTACTTAGCAGTCCATTTTTGATGTTTCTCAGTGATTCCGTATCTTACGGCGTATTTTTGGTTTATCAAGTCTCTTAGAGTGACTGTGCCCATGATACCATAACCAAGGTATATGAACCCGGAATCCCATCTCTATCTTGCAGCTGCCTTCGATGTTGACTCCACAATGTACCTTCCGGGCATCGGTTGCACTCGAATGCCCAATTGTTATTGGTTTGGTGTGTCCTTTCCTTCCGGTAAATTTCCTTGAGCCGGTTTTGCCCTCTGTTGTTCCTCGGCTCCAACGGCCCCCTGCCCTGTCTTTCTTTCATTCTGGGGGAAGTGCTATCTCTTGCTCTGGGGCTGTAGCTCTTTCACTTTCAGCAAGACCCTTGCTTATATGTCCCCGTCTCTCGCAGTACAGCAAACTGCATCTAGGAAACGGCACTTGGAATGAGGTGACTCTCCTCTGCACCTGGCACAGCTGGAACCCTGACTTACGTTCTCTCTTCTCCATCTGTTTTGTTCTGATTGGAGTGCTGTGTATTTCTCTTCCTCGCCGTCCGGTCTCGAACAAAATACTCGATGTCCTCGTGGTGCGTGGTGATCTTGTGGTTGCCCTCTGGTTTCTTCTCCCGGGGCTTGGCTTGTCTCTGCGTGTTTCTGGTTTTCCCGTATTCATTTGCCACATTTGTGTCTGCTGATTTTTTAGTAGGCTTGGCGTGGCAAGTGGCCTCAGCGATGGCCTCGGTGACTGTGATGTTTGGTCGGTTAGCAGTTGTGCTCTGCAAGGTGCGGTCTCTCAGTCCTAGGACCATGCGGTCTTCATGACTTCATCCATGTTGAGGAACTCGCATGCCCCTCTAATTTTCCTTAGCACGGGTACGAAATCTCCGATGCTTTCACCTTCTCTCTGGTGCCATTTATAGAATTAATTCTCCGAATAAGGCTGGAGATGGTTGGTGCATAATGGGCCTTCAGTATTTTTTCCATTTCCAAATCTGGCCAGGCCATCTGCTTTATGTCCTCAGGTTTGGCCAATGCTTTGGCCATCTTGAACACTGTGGGTCCACCGTGTGTCAGGAACACGGCTCTCTTCCTGTTATTGGAGATCCTCTGTAAATAATTGCTCTTGAGGAACATGAGGAATCTGTCGATGTACGATTCCCAGTCCTCTGTTGCTGGGTTGAATGGTGCGGGTGGCGAGTTGGTGCCGGCCATTTCGTCTTCGCTCGGTTCTCGTTGCCACGTGCTCAATTGGTCTCCTTGTCTCAGTATCCCACTTTCGTCGCCAGTGTTAGATCGCGGAAAAGAGAGACTTGAGACCAGCATGACTTTCAGCTCTTTCCTGGAATCAGTCTGACTGCAGAGCCGCGGCAGCCTATTTTATAGTGGCTGCTTACGGCTCGCGGCCAATGACGGTTCCTTGAATCTCCCACTGCTCAGGCAGACCAATCACAGGGTGGCAATTGTTGACCAATCACCGTCGCTCAAAGAACCAATCATATTATAGTATTTGTGGATCAATCAGAAAAAGGTATTTCGAGTATGCTAATATGGAACAGTATGTATATATATATATATTTGCATTTATCAAACATATGTGTATCATTGCTCTTTTCTTTTCTCCCTTTCAGGTGTTACCCTGTTGCAAGCCATCAGAATCCTTAAAGAGAAACTGACTGCCTTTCCAGTTCAGCTCTCCTCCTTCCATCAGTCTGCTGTGTTTGATTACTTTTCAAACACATTTCTCAAGCATTATTGGCTGTACCAGTTTGTGATGACTCGGGAGAGAGATCACAATCAGACAGTTGCCATTCTTGAGATCTGTGCTCCCCCCAGTCCCCCTCCTTTGAGTGAAGGCATAGATATTGAAATGTGGAACTTCCAGCAACAATTAGGTGCCCTCTGTGCAGCTGAAGAAGAAAAACAGGCCAGTATATTGCATATCCGAGAAACTTTGCTTGCAGAGCGGGAACATCTGCTCAGGGAAGTGTACCAAAGGGTCAGAAGTCAAACACAGATCCTTAACACAGAGGTAAATGAAGAATGTAGTATCTTTTACAGAAGTGAGGAACGATGGCCCTTTTATGACTTGTGGTTTCAACTCCCAGAATTGAAGTTCACAAGTCATAAAAAGGCCATCATTGCCCACCCCTGCTCTATGATATTGTTAATTTAACACTGTGTATTGTTAAGTTATTGTTGTTATATATATGCAATAGGTAATTGATCAGCACTGGATTTCATTTAATCTCTTCTGAAGAACTTTGGTTGGGGATGAACCTAGCCAGTGGTGTGATTCATCTGGTTCTCACTGGTTCAACCAAACCAATTGTTAACTTTTTGCGCAGTTCACCGAACTTCCTGATCCCACCAAACTTCCTGATCCTACCACTGGCTGGCCCTTCCCCACTTGCCCCTCCCATACACTCCTTATTTCACCTAGCCTGCCCTGGCCACTTGCTTAGAGTCACACCCACAGCCCAGCTGCTCTCTGGATGCTCTCTCGCTTGCCTGCCTTTGCTGCTCACTCAGACCATTTGGCAGTCAGGCCCAGTTGCTCTCCTCTCCTCACCCTCCTCCCATCACTCTTCTTCCCCAGCCAGGTGGCCCCTCTCTTCCTTTCCTACCTCCCCAGGAGAGCCGTTTGATGCCCTAAAAGGCAAGGTCCTACTGGCTGGCTGGCCCACGTGCCCACACACCTGGCCTTACATTCTCCCAGCACTACAAAGCAGGGAAGCAGTTGAAGTGGCTCCATGGTGACCTCTAGGAGCTGCAGTGGGAGGGCTGCCAGCCAGAGAGTGGATCCAGGAGCAGGAGCCTGCAGCATCAGCAGGCCAGTGGTGGAAAAGAGCTGGTGCCTTAGCAATGGCCTATCTGATCATTTACAACATGGACATGACAGCCAGGTGAACAAGCACCAGCACACTCTTGGCAGGTTGCTTTTGAAGGGGTAGTTGCAGCACATGTCATACCCACCCTACATGCTGATCCCCAAGTCTCTTCAGGAGAGAGTTTGGAGCATCTGCTGAATCTGGCTAAAACTTAGTGGGACTTTCTTTCCACTGTGCTACACAATGGGCAAGCTGCAGCCAGGCAAGAAAATTGACTGGAAGCCACTTGTTCTCCATGCACTTGAACTTTTCCCTGCTCCATCCTCCCGACCATCCCCTTGAACCTGTGAAGATGAGAAAAGCAGAGGGGGATGGCTTTTTACCTAGGTTTGTCTGGCTGTTGGCTGTCAGGGGGAAAACAGACTGGGGCCTGGAAGGAGGCCATTTTTCACCTGACAGCTGAACCAACCTAGGCAAAAAGCCAGTCCTCACCAGCACCCAGCTTCACTGATAGTGGGCTTGCAAAGGACAATCATGAACTTCTGCCTGTGTCAAGCTAGATGGGAGAGATAGAGCATGAGTGAGTTAGCAAGAGCTGTGGAGACAGCAGAAGGAGGGAAACCAGGCAAAGGGACGAGTGAGGGGTGTCTACAGCCTACTGTAGCACATGCACTTTCCCACAGGCCCTTTATTTTGGAGGGATACTATCTGTTTGGCTCTCCTCCTGCTTCTCCACCTCTCCTCTCACCCCATTACCCAGTCTGCCAGCAGAAGGTGAGTGGGTGGACTTTATTGCATTCCAGGCATTTCCCACCCAAATGGCATACCACATTTGCAATGACATCCCTGTCATAGGAGGACATCATATCATTCCTACGATCTAGAAAGTCTGAAGAAGTTGAAGGAAATAATGCAGCTTGAAATCCAACACACTTGTATGTGTTGAGAGAGAGCAATATTGTTATTTCTCTATGGCTCTGAAACTTGCTGTTTGCTTCTTGATTACAGTTTGTATTGTTTATTTGCCCTGAAGATTTCAGAACATGCAGTTCACGCTGTTGATTGACAGCACATGAGGGTTATGACTTTGGTTGACTCCTCCAAAACATTCTGTTTCTTCTCTATCTTTGATTTGCATAATCAACCTCTGACAAGTTTATCACGTTCCAGATTGAAAATTCCCACCTGCCTGGGCTTGCTTTTCTGGTTCTTCTCTGCCCTGTAGGATATTGTTTAGGGAAGTGAGAGGCAGTTTTTTTCACTTGTTAGCCCATCTGTGGAGTGGAATGAATGCCCCATTAATGATTATGCATTTGTGTTTCATTGAGCTGCCAGCAAAGGCAAGTACATTCAAATGAATGGAGAGAATATCACCTTTTGAACTCAAGCAATGAATGCTGGGATATAGTTCCCTAATTATTTTTGTTTGTTCAATATCATTCTGTATATATAAAGGGGGATCCAAATTTTGCTATTCCCAATTCTTTGTCAGTCCTAAATTCAGCCTATCATCACTGAGGCCTTCAAGGTCCAATGGATTTCCTCTAAACTCAACAGCTATTGGGAAATTGATTAAAGGAATGTTACCTCAGCTGCCTGCTGGCTTCTTTCCACCAGTATCATTCATACATATTGCCAGCTGCCACCTTGACCTAAAAGATATCCTGGGTCCCCACACTGTTTTGTTGGCTCCTTCCCAGCTTTATAGCCAGATTAAATTTATGTTCCCAAGCCTCACCCTTCAGCAGGTGTCTGTGTGTATATGCATGTGCACACCTACCTAATCAGTGAGGATGTGTTTAGCTTGATAAATCTTAGCTGGCATATGGACCTCTTCTCATTCCATTGCAATGTGTATCATGATTATAGCACCCTGTTGTTTTTGAATACTTCTCCTACTACTTTGCCATGTGGAACCTGAGAAATCTATCTTCTAGTCCTCCTTGGAGGCTTTGGCTCTCGTGTTTGTGTGTGTTCCATTGTAAAACATGCATATATTGCTTCTCTGGTTACCTGTCCATATTACTGTTCCTGTTGCTTTAGCATACTTTAATATTTTTCCCAGGGAGATGCATACATTTTTAAAGAAATTTCACTGCTCCCTATTCTTCTTCTTGTCTAATTATGGAAGGATTAAGTGAGGCCCAGAAGCATCCTTGCAAATAAAGATGGCATGGGAGGTTGGCCATTTGGTTTTCAGCTGGTATTAACAAAGTTAATGGACAAATAAAATAAAGTTAGGTCGACAAGAAGTTTTTCCATGCCTTTTCATTAATAATAATATAGTATTCTTCAATCATTGGTGTGCCAATACTGTATATGAAAGGTACCATATGCTGTGTAAACCTCAATTATAATTAAGCAATGCTATAAAATATCACTAATGAGGAAATGGCCTTAATCATTTATACTTTCACCTCACTGAAAGGTTATAAACAAATGGATTTAAGAAGGTCAAGGCAGACAACATCCAGCAAATGGAGTTGCTGTTGATATACGGTAGTTTGATTGCTTCCTTGGCCATATTTTTTGTGATCTTTTCACAGGATCTACAAAGAATAATGTAACTACTAGTATTTACCAGCTGCTGAATTATGAGGCTATGCAAGTAATTTGTTTAGAAGTTATTCTTCTAAGCAACAAGGAAATATTGTTTATCTAATCAAAGGACGAATAAGAGTCTAATGATTTAGCAAGACATTATACATTACAAGTATTCTCAAGTGTTTTCATATTCAAGTCTCCCCCAGAATGCCTTGTAGGACATAGCACCAGCATATATTGGGTAATATTTTGCCAGAACTGAATCTGCCTGACCAGTCTGATCATCTAAAGAGAATCTGTTGAGAGTTCCCATTCCTCATAATTATAGTGTGGAGGAACTGTTAGGCATTCTGGAGTAGTCTATACTTCCTGGACTGCTCCTCTCATGGAGGTCAATATTGGCTTAAATGTCCTTGCTTTCTGCAATCAAATCAAATTAATACAATTGAAAAAAGCTGTGCTTGAAAGGGTAGCATATACAGCATTTGCTTATAAATTCACCAAGGGTCAGAGATAACTAAGTGGTTAAAAACAACATTCCAATGTGCCCCAATTGACTATAACTTTCCTCAGAGATAATATTAATTGTAGTAGTGATTTTTATTTTTACATTATTTCTATACTATTCTTGCTCTGTATTTTGCTATGCGTTATTCACCATTCAGTGGAGACCTTCAAGCTATTCTTTAGATGATCACCCTGGACAGGTAAACTCAACACATTCACATCTATTTGGATTGAAGCAGATTATAATCTGTTAAACTAATCAATCAATTGCCAACCATATTAATTGTTTAATATGTCAGAAACATCAGATATATTAATCTTGTTTTTCAGACACTAACATCTTTAGTCAATGAAGTAATTAAAACACAGATCCAGAACCTGCATCGTATTATTCAACATGAGATCCAGACTACCTTTGAAATCTTGGAACTAAAGCTTCAGAAAAAGGCCTTGATGTTCAATTCACCTGATCCATACCCACCTCCGTTCTGTCCTGACTTGCGAGGGAAAAAATCAAGCAAACCTCAAAAGAAGACACAGGCCAACTCTTTAGAAAACGAAGACAAAATGGACCAAAAGAAGAAAAAGAAATGAAGATTGCTTTGGAATGCTCTTATTGTGCATCCTTCAATGAGGAAGCAATCCATACATCTCCTTATAATTGTACTTTTTTATCCCAGGCATTCTGAGTACTTTGCCTTTCAAGATGATTCTCCAGAGTGACACTACTTCTGACTGGAGGTAGGGTTCAGATGTCTGCATTTTAAAAGACAGGATTCTTTCATAGCCTTGCACTGACACATTCAATTTGCTATGGAAGGTATTGCGAATAGATTGAGGCATATCATATACCCATTATATGAAACTTTTACTTCCTTTAGTTTAAATATCTTAATTTTAAAACAATTACCATCTTAGCAGAACCAAATTTCAATATTTTTACCAATAGAGGATAGAAATAGGCAAATAAATTCAAACTAACATTCATATTAGAATCTGAGAATCAGCAAGCATTACTTAGCAGTGCAATCCAGTGACCTATTCTGTGCTTCTGAAGTTTTTATTTCAGCTTTTGCATGAATAGTGCCACATGTTAGCTGGGGAAATTTATTGAAGTTAAGCCACATGTCAGGATTCTTATATAGCTATATTCTTATAGCCAGCAGTACATGCATGTTTAGTTGCCTGCATTAGGTCAGTGGTTCGTATATGCACTGTAATCCTAAACATTCAAGCATAATTTTAAAATTCAGATTAATGTACAATTGGTGGGAGTGGGCTAATTTGAATTTATTTTTAAATATGGATATTTTAAGTCAAACCAATGGCTGTCAAGATAACACTTGCCCCTATTCTCCTGCCAGATATTTCCTCTTTAGGGATCTCTCAGTTTTGATCTTTCGTCAACAAATCAAACAGTAATGCAGCTCAGTTTCAGGGTTCCACCCTCCAATAGCTTTTAGGTTTCTCAGTTGTCTTCAGTTTAGGCTAATAAACAGACACTCTAGGGCTTTATGGGAAGATCAAGTATTATTTGGGGGCCATACCCATCATCTAAGCAGATAATGGAATTTCCTTCCTGAAAGAGACTATAATAACAAGACTAATGTCCTCATTGCTTCAGTGCTGTCTAAAATTTGTTGCAGCATGATAAGTCTCTAGAAATTGCTGTAAATTAAAGGATAGGGCATGAGTGGGAAGAGGACAAAATGTGAAGATATCTGAGATGAAAGAAATCCTAGACTTATGAGGCCACATGAAAACAAAATGGCTTCATCAAAATTACTCTATGCTTGTACTGCCAAGTAATAGTACCCTCTGTGATTTAGAGACCATTGTCATGAACATGAAATATATTCAGAAGGAAGCATTTTCCTCTAGGAAATCAACAGCTTATTCTACAAGAGGACAGGTCTTTATAATGGCATGCTTTATGCCACTCTTCCCTAGCTTATTTCTATTCTAATCTCTGTGTTCTAAATATACAAAATGAGATGATAGACCTGGAATCTCTTTAGTGTCTTTGGTAAAGAAATCCTTAAGGCAGTACCTAACATGGTCTTTCAAAAGTGGAAGGCTATAATTCCACCATAGGTGGCATAACTTGTCAGCAATCTGTAATCCTCAATGTAATAGAAGTTATTCAGCCTGTGAAGAGCAATCTTATTAATTCAGTTTAGTTAATATAATTAACATACTTTTAATTGGATTTAAAAAAAATTAGATTTTATCTAATTATATTTTGTCACTTAGATGTATTGTTATTTGCATATAACTTTGAAATAAAAATAAACTTAATATAGTAAGTGAAGTGAAAGATCCTGTCCTGCTACCAAAACTAATGTAAGATTCAACCACCTGCCCAAGCAGCTTGTGTTTGTGCAATAAAAAGGACTGCGTTTTTGTTCATCTCAAGCAACAAAATGCCTTTTGCCATGTTTGAGAGCTCTATTTTCAGTGTCAATAAATTACTTTTAAGGAACGTGCACCTGAAGATTGCATTTTTATACTAGTGGTGGTAAGAATGATGTATGTCTTAAAAACTGATTTTTATAGCCTTGCTTTGTATATATTGTCATTACTCTGGGCTTCTTTTCAGATAAAAGGAAGGTTTAAACAGTAAGATATTGTCTACACAGATAAAGTTAATCAGATAGAAAGTTATTTCAGGTATGACTTCTGCCTGAGATACCCTTCCATCAAAAGTGAAGAAGCAAGCAAAAGGAAATGAGGCATGGATGTCTGAATCTTTTTTTTTAAGGCTGCAATCTATATTGGGTATTCTAGACCCCCACCACTCAAATATGGGACTAGTTGACTATACTATTCATCATGTTATTCTTTCAGGGAGCCATCTATATGTGTTCACAGAGAGCAAGAAAGCGACGCTATTTTTCTTGAAGTATAAACAAGTCGTGATTTTTCCTCATCCCTTTGCTTAAATATAAAGGTAGCCCCAGGACGCATAACATCCGGTTGGAGGGGCCGGCTACTGTTATCAGTCAGGAAACAGAGCTGGACATATCCTCTCCTAAGTCTCAGCAGCCTAAAGCCACCTTCAGTGGCATGATTTGGCAGGAAAAGACAAAGCTGCCTGTCTTACTCCTTCTCCTTTGCACACAGCAGGAGCCTCCCTCTACAGCTCTGGGAAAATGAATCTTTTTCCTCCTCTAACAGGTCAGAATGGGAGAACATTTTTTTCTGCCTGAGAAAGCAGCAGAATTCGTAATGTTGGAATGTGAGGTGATGCAGGACAGACTTACACCACTGGGTACTAAGAAAAAATAAGTCTCTGGATGAATTGAAGTCTCTCAGTACAAAGCCCACCTTCTTCCTCCTCCCCTTCCTCATTATCATCAATCTCCACTCAGGATTTCCAAACATTTATCATTTAAAGCAAGCCCACTGGCAGCAGTAACTATTTTTGTTTTAGCAGCAACCAAAGTTAAATTGAGTGGGAAGGGTCAGACTAAATGAAAGGGGTTTGGAATTTCCTAGAGTTTAATAGATTTTAAAAGCAGCCATTAGTGGAGTGTATTATATGTGACACTTTTTCCTATTGCCATTTACCAAGTCAAAATAATGTTTTCATTTTCTCTGAAGCAGGGGACAAATTAAAGGATAAAGTGTGTTACTTAGGAAAAAGGAGCTTTTATCTTAGTGCAACATTATGATCCGGATCCTAAAGTATTTTTTGATCCCTGCTTTGAATTTTGGGAGCAAAGGGAGAAAGAACCTAATCATCCATTTTCTGCTATTCCCCACTCAGTAGATCTCTTGGTCTGTTAAGATCTGCATTCATATTCCTTCAAGATAATTGGTTGAGAAATTCATATTAGCGCCCCTTTCTCTCACTGTCTCTGTCACACCAAAGTTTTCCCTTTCTCTCTGATGCTTTCTAGTTTCTTTCTCTCTCTCTCCCTCCCTCTTTCTCCATAGGCAGATTGTGATGAATAATGAAAAGATGCTTCTGTCAAGTAAGATTTTTTTTCAAGACAGTACAACAGTGGTGGGATTTTTTTTTACTATGGGTTCTGTGGGCATGGCTGGGTGGGCATGACAAGGGAAGGATACTGTAAAATCTCAATTCCCACCCCACTCCTGGGGAAGGTTACTACAAAATCCCCATTCCCTCCCCATCCCACTAACCTGCTTTCCAGCTCCGTTCTCCTGTGCAGGGCAACAAAAGAAGACCCAGCCAATCAGCTGGGACTCGGAAGACAGAGAATAGATGGGGGCGGGGCCAGAGGGGGTATTTGCCTGTCTCCAAAATACTCAAAATTTCTGCTGCCAGTTCTCCAGAATTGATCAGAACCTGATTAATACCACCTCTGCAGTACAACTCACTAACAAACTTTGCAAGAATTCAGCTCATTTAAAGCTAAAATCTAAAGTCTTTAGGTGAACAAACTTTTTATCAAATCTTTCAAAGCTGCAGAAATATAAAGAATATCCACTGTATTTTACGTCTCTGCTAACAAATTTCTAACTCTTTAAATCTTGAAGTTGGTGATCAAGAAGTGGGAGAAAATGCAGCTCCTTTTTCTTCAGGTTCATGGAAAATTGTCCTGGGTCAAACACAGCACACACATTGGCATGAGCCCAAAGGCTATTCAGAAAGGGTGAGGTGATGATGTATACTATGCCTAAAGTACGTATGTGTTCATATATGAAAACAAAAAGTTATTTTCAGACATTGTTTACTGAAATGGTGTTTGTCACCATGCTGCCCTGCTTGCTTCATATCACAAGCCACGTTTATAAAATGTGCCAAAGAACTTTTCCTTCTCTTTTCTGATTGTGAATATGAAAAGTGCATGCATGCACACACCGAGATCTTCTTTCACCATAAACAATATTGGGTTAAACAGAAACATGGTCATAGTTCTGAACTGGTCTGCAAAATTGGCCGTTTTTATTGTGCTTTCTCTGGATTGTTTTCACATTTCTCAAGCTCAGTATTGGAATAGTCGCAATACTATTTGGTTAATCCACTACATCTAGACCAGTGTTCTTCAACTTTGGAAACTCAACTCAAGAGTTTAAGTCCACATACCTTAAAGTTGCCAAAGTTGAGAAATACTGGTCTAGAAGATTCTTAAACCTAAGAACCAACCAAATACGGGAAATTGGTGATGAATTCTCTCATCATTAGTTTCAACTTACAACTTACAATCTTTGTCACACATCAGTAACATTTTATTAATGTTTCACCAAAGATTGATTCTTTGCTATTTTCAATCACTTATGCTACTGTTAACCTCCAGAGCGATCAAAAACTTGTCTTTTGTGTTGAATGACTATGCTGCATGTATTTTATAATTGCTATAATGTTTCCCAAGATTAATATCTAGTTCTCTTCACCAGGGTGCTCACTAATCACTGGACAGGATCCATTTTCTCATTTTATTTTTTAAATGTGATACTGAAAACATTTTCATTTTTCATTTCATTATTCAGGAGGGTTGTTTTTATTCATTTCCTAATTTTAACTAATTTTATGACAGTTAATAAATACTTTTACAGTATTTATTTACTGGCTGATCTCAAAAAAGCTATGTGAAGTGAGAACTGGTTATTACTTAGATAAGAAGCCATCAGCAGAACTAAAGCTGTTTTCAAGTTTTCAGACTTTAGGGTTCTATGGAACAGTTTGAAAAGCCTCGTTCTTGTTCATCCTATTGTATTAAAATACCATATAAATCCAAGTTGTATTAGCTTTCCCATTTTACTTATCCTTGGATTACATGAGACGTCACATGGATAGAACTGATATCAAGAATATCAGCTGTATCCCACTCTTTGGGAATTGCAAAATGTGGGGTTGGGAACTCCATATTTTCTGTTTTATGTGGCCATGTCAAGTGCCTTTCTATTGTGCAAAAAGGAAACTAATTCTCAGCGCTCAAGATTATCCACAAAATGGTAGCATGCCTGTTCCTTGGAGTTTGTACTTTTTTAAAAGCATAGTTACCTGTCAAGAAGGCTGTAATAATACTGCAGAGAAATACTTTTCAGTATAGGAGCTTCAAGTCATTTGTTGAAGAGGGAGGGCTTTAAAAGAAAAGATTGGAAGAATTTCATCTCACCAAGGCCCTGTGTTCCCATTTCCATTCTTATTTTTCCTTTCTTTTACTTGAAAACCATATTACTAAAACCAGTGGTAGAGTTTTGTACCATCTCTTTATTATGGCCATTGCATGTATATGATAAAAAGAAATGCAATTTCACACAGCCATGGCCTTCTTGACTTTTTTCAATCTTCTCCCTACAGATGTCTCAGTTTAGTAGCACAACCTCAGCATGCTTCAAAGGCCGCACATGGGATACTAAGGCATACTCTGAGGGTATAATCAAACTCCATCATTGCAAAAAGAGAGGAGAGTTTTCTTCAAGTTTAGAGTTCTAGAATTCTGGAAAGATGCTGGAGTGGACAGAAAATGGCCTTGATAGACAGTGGGAAGATCTGTTGTCACGGCAATGATCAGACAAGCATGGCTTGATCCCATTGCAAGAAATAAACCCAAGGCAATTCCTAATCCACATGAAGATAAAGTGACAGAGGAGGGGAACACATTTAGATTTGCAAGATTCTCTTACTATAGCTTTTCTAATAAATAGCTTTAGACCTACATGGCACCGCTTTCTTAGTCTGGGCCTTCTTATAAGGCTGACAGATGCAACTCTTTTTTTTCTAGTATTTGGGTGAGAATTTGGAGACCCTGAATTCTTTGAAGCATGCATTCCTTAAATGCAGAGCTGCCTCTCGTCTTAAAATTAAAATGCTGGGTTAAGGGGAAAGCATACCCAATATTTAGGGAGCTCATTAAATATATTATATGGAAGATACACAGAGCTTTCCAGTCGATCTTTCAATATGAATCCATAAGGAACTCAACCTTTTCAAATAAAAATGAAGAATCACAAGAATTCGCTTAAATGAATTGAAGTTTGAGGAACAATTCTATCAGGTCTATTTAGGATCACTAAGGAATATGACCAAACAAATCTCCAAACCCCAGCAGCTGTTTTCCAACACGTTTATGCATTTCTGAATACAATGTTGCCCTATTCTATGCATCATGTTTTCACGTATACTGGAATTCTAGGTGCTGTATATCTTGTACCTCGCACCAGATTCAATGGAGTTCTCCCTTGCAAAGTTTACATCAATTGCAGATTATGAATCTAGTGAACTTATCAGAGAAATTAGCTTTTATAAAAGATATTGAAATATGGGTGAAAATATTAAAGAACTTATAATGGATGGAGTTCCTCCCTGATACTACCGCCTCCATGTATCTAAACAGATTAACCATCTTTACATAAACTTATTTAAATATATCAACTAAAATTATCAAGAGCACAGAGTAATGCACAAAATAATTATCTTAGCAACTTGTGTTTAATTCATTTATTCTTTAATATATATAAAAACATTATTTGTAGATTAAACCACATATTTGAGGAACAAAATTAGAAAAGCAGAATGATATAAACTAGCAATTAATCACTACACTACCATTAAACTGTTAAATAACTGATTAACACAGGAACAGTTGATTTCCATCAATGTAAGGAAGTTCTATCAATAAAAACACATGGTGAGGAAAGGGTAATCTGTAATCTGTAAAAAATACATGTATACAATGCCATTCCAGGTAAAATAAGACACAGAAAAGAGGATAATTTTTACTTTTAAATGCAAAGGTATTTTTTTTCTCTAGGATGATTTGATAAAAATGGAGCATTACTAACACAAAATCCTTTTCAACAAAACTCTCCCTAGATCTTTTGCCAGCAGTGAAGCTGGCTGACAGAAGTGGGAGAACAAAGTTGAGAAAAATGAGAAGATGGGAGAGGCCTTGGTGTTAAATTAGGTTCATACAACAATTCAGGTGCTTCAAGACTTAATTGGAGTCTAAGAATGTCCTCAGATCGGCTTCTTGTAAAAAAAAGTCTATGAACAATCTACAATCTTTTCCTTTCTGAATAACTATAGACAGCCTTTGAAATTAATCACCAAAATCTTTGTCATAATTATTTACCTACCAAACTGATGGTAGGTACATTTCATTTCAGTACTACAGTATTCATTCCATTTTGCCATGTTAGACCAGCATAACCATTGATAAGTCATCTGCCCAAGTTTTAATAGCTAGGAAATCTATCATTTACGTCTTAGCATAATCCTATTAAGATCAATGAGATTGCAACAATGGAAACAGTTACTGGATCACTAAGTACAATCTTTCCATCCTCCAAAATGTCAAAACATATGGAGTTACTGTACAAAATCTATACACTTCCTTATATGGAGTTTCTCTTAGACAGGGGTGGGCTACGAAGGGTTTGCATGGGTTTGGGCATGTGCTCACTGAACCAGTTGTGGAACTGGTAGAAGCCCACCACTGCTCTTAGAGACAAATTAATGATCCATTTTAATTTTCACTGAATCCCTGATATAGACATCTTAAGCCATACTACGAGGAATAAGGTATATGCAGGGCTCACTTTACAAGCAGGAATTGGGTGAAGCAGCTGTCACTCAAATGAACTTCTTGCTGATAAATCTAGGTTTTCTGCTAGAGAACTGAGCTCCAGAGAAGAGCAAGAAATCTGAGTTTTCTTGATTTTTTTGACAAATCCAGAATGTGCAGCAACTGGAGCTAGTCTGCAGTTTGCCAAGAAGGACCAGAGCCTAGCACAGCAGATCAACAATTTGTCACGTAACAATTTAATCAATACTGGCCAAAGAAATGGAGGAAACTGATGACTGAACACATGGGAAAATGTTTTTCAAGTACATCAAGTACTTATAAATGAGATTTGAAACAATAATCCTAAATTATAGGAAAATTTCCAATTGAATATAGGCAGTCCTTGTTTAGTGATCAAAACTGGGGCCTGGAACTTAATCGCTAAGCAATTACTGTCACTAAATGAAACTCAACTCTGTTTATGATCTTACTGAAGCTTCACTATGCACCTTTCACTGGGTATATCACGCAGAAGCAAGGCATTTATTTCTACAGCCTCACATCTCAGCAAATGACTCTGGGTGGCTCACAATTCAAGAACATATTATTTGGATTAAATGGAGAACTGAATGCAATGGCTGAAATTGCCCCTGAAATTGATTTGTCTTAGAAATTGATTTTAATTTATCTTAGAAATTGATTTTAATTTGTCTTAGAAATTGATTTTGTCTTAGAAATTTGGGTGAGGATGGCATGCTTTGGTAAGAAACCTTTTTTTATTGAAAAAAACTTGTACAATAATTTTGAAACTGAAGAGTTCGGCATTTTTAAAAGGGAATTCTAAGTATGTTTAAATATAAAAGGAAGCAAATATGTTAGTACCTTTGGCAAAGAAGGTACATCAAATATATATTTATAAGGTTACATCTCCCAGAAGTCAACCATCACATAGAAAAATGCTAAGGGACAGTGTTTTCTCACATGCATTTAAATATACCATATCATCAAGATAGGTTACTTAAAATAACTGCATTTTTGAAATACTGTACAGGCTGTTATACTTCTCTAAAGCCAAAAATAAATCTTGGGATCAATAATACCTTCCACAGTGTAGATCTCTCACTGCTTATAAAATACGCATTAGGGGATGGGAAGGGAATCTGTTTTTCCTAAATTATAGATTGTTCATAAGTTTATAAGAAGCCAAGAAAAAAACCCCACCCAGAAAAGAACACTCTACATAGACTTTTAAACTCAAAAGCTGCTTCTGGGATAGGATGAGGGAGATCTCTTTGACATTCTTTGTTGACGGTTTATATCATAAGGAATTCAAAGCACAATAGCAAACATGCTACGATTATTAGCCTTTCTATGTAACCAGCTTGGGTGATGATGGCCCAGCTTGGGTGATGATGGCTGTCAGCTAACTTATCTGAAAAACAGCTTGTTATGGAAGATGCCTGACTCCTATTTTCCCCCACTCCAATGGACCCCCAGATCTATTTAGATTAGAATTAAAGGTATACAAAACAAATTTACCATCCTCACCCTGAAATGTTCAGTTCTGATCTTGAAATGATTTGTACACTTCTTGCTAAAATTAAAATGTTATTGAGGTGAACTTCACCTTTTTTGACACTTGAAATTCATTCTCAAATGCTAATATTTGCACCTGATGCTTCTCTTGTTTGCACCTGATGCTTCTCTTATTTCCAAACATAAAACACCTCTTCCACAGGCAAGAAGAGAAGATCCTGAAAGATGAAAAGGGCAACAGCCAAACCGTGTCCTGTTTTCAAAAAACAAAAAGCTAGCATACATTGTGACTGTTAGACACTTCCTAAAAATTGCAATACCATACAGGCACTACAATGAGAATTAGCAAAGTGTTGTTCAAAGCCACATGCAATTCTTCTGACCTATATTCTGTGATGAGATTATATAGCCCCATTTACCATTGATTATGATGAAATCCCACCTTATGATGATTATGATGAAGCCCCACCTTGTTTTGCCCTGTTTTGTCCTACTGCTATAGCCAATTTTGTTTGTTGACATATGCCAAACTGAAAAATATGATAGGGCCTAGGTGGTTCACAGCATGAGGCCCTGGTAGTTGCAAAAGTTCATAGGAGAGGGACATTTTACATTCATACATTCATTTGATTACCTTATTGGGGCATATTTTACTGATTTTAAGATAAAAAATTCTTTAGCCAGTCAACAGGAAGATAAGTGGCTCAATCACCAAGGATAATGAAGTTTCTGTGATAGCACTTTTGACATAGTTACATATTGTGTTTCAGCTTTGGCAGGGAAAAATCTCCTATGCGAGCCCATGAAAGCAAATAGGAATTGTGCAAAGAGCAAAAACACTTGAGAAGACATCCTGCATAACAAATTGAAAGTGTACAGACATACAGATAAACATCTGAGTCTGCTTAGTAGTGGTTTCTCTGGGAAATATGTCCAAGGGCATCTTTGGTTGAAAGACTCCATAAGTGGTCATGTATATTCCCTGATGTCCTTCCTCTGTAGTTAGACCAGATTTGTAAGTATTATTACTATACAAGCTCTGTCTGGGCCCCTCAGTTTGATGAAAGAACAAGAATTCTTTTATCTAAGTCAACATACTAAGGTGCCTTGATGCATCATTGAAGATGTATCCTTTTAATTGGGTTACAAAGACACTTCTGAAGACAGATGCTTAATAGTTAGACTGGGAACAAAGAATGTTGGCAAACTGGAGTAATTATCTAGAAAGTGAACCCCAAATTTATTTCAGTTCAGGGCAGGAAAACCTGGGAAAAGGAAACCCTCTGTCCAGCAAACTGGTCCACAGGACAAATCTCACCTCTCTGACCTAAGAAATGCTGTAATTATTGTAATATGTAGCTGTTGCATCTGCAAGGACAGAAATTAAGCTGGTTTCTGAGGAGTGTGAGCTGCTTGCTGTCTGAGAGACCTGGACATGTCCGTTGACGGAGAGCCCACTGGGCTCTGGATGTCCAGGGGCACTGAGATACTGATCAAACTCATTGCGGTCCATCTCCTCTAGAAGATCGGCTTGGCTCAGTTGATCCAGGCTATCAAAGTTCTGATGCTCCGGGGGAGGTGAGAGTTGGCCAAGATGGTTGTGGAGGCTGGGGACTTGGAGATTAGGAGGGAAAGCTGGGGAGTAATAATTTCCTGTGGGAGGTGCTGGGCAATTGGAGGAAGCAGAGTGCATTGTGGAAGTTGATTGAGAGATTGGCATGTGACCCAGAGAGTGATTGCACTGGAGAGGGCTGGTGGCATATTCTAGAGAGTAGGTGTCTCCAGACATATGGGGGCGGCGAGGGTCTTCAGGACAAGGGGAGGAGAAGAAACTCTGCTCTGGATCTATCACATCCAAAGGTGACATCTCAGGAGGAGTAGGCAGCCCATATGGATAGGTGTCCATTGGAGTACCTGTGTTACTGCTCTGGACCTCCTGGTATCTCCTGAGGTTTGGCATTATTGAGGCAGCTGAGTAGTCATCTTTCTCACCCACTGCTCGGCTGCACACCCTCTTCTCAGGCATGTGATCTTGGTCCCTGGAGAGACTACCCAGAAGGAAGCCTGGCTCCACCCGCTTGCAGATCCGCTTGACCTGTTTCTTTCTTCTGGGCCGATATTTGTAGTTGGGGTAGTCTTGCATGTGTTGAACCCTCAGCCTTTCCGCCTCTTCAACATAAGGTCTTTTTTGGGATGGGGTTAAAGACTTCCACGATTTGCCTATAAGGAAAAAGAGAAGTTTCCCTTTTTATATTGGGAAGAATGAATTAAGCCCCTCCCCATCTATTGGTGAATTAAACTGACATTATTGCTCTCCACTACACCTCTTCATATTATTTCATTTCAATCATAAGAAATCTATTCAATAACAAAACCAACATCTTTTGTTGTTCTGCAAAACACCATACATGTAGCAAATACTAGTATTTTGACTTTTGAAGAATGGTGGAAGAATTGCCTCTTGTGCAAAATTAACACAGGCTCTTTTGGAGCAGAGTGGCTAATAGATTTAAGTAAATAAAAAATACAGGAAATTGAGCTTACATAAAAGAACTCTTTACCACATCATAGCAAATTGAGCCTTGCTTTTATTTCCGCATATGTTTTCATACAGGCTTACCTTCTTCACCCCTTGAGACAGCAAAAGTGGTGCATGTGACTTTGCATTTGCCATTTATCTTGCAAAACACGTGGGAAGTTTTGGATCAAATGAGATACTGTTCCAATGTTTCTTGGTGAGCCAGTGATTTTTCCCATAAACAGAATTAGATGGTAAAAGTAAGGGTCTTCCTTGACCCAAGACTCCAGGTTAATTTCATGTGAGACTGCCCAAAGAATAAAATCAGTGCCAGAGATCCTTTGGTCCTCACCAAAATAAATGAGCAGTTTACAGAGAGGGGGCCTTCTGAACAGCAACTCTGAAATTAGAAATGTTCAAGACAATGCATTTAGCGCCAGACATAATTACCCTGTTTGGCACTAGCTTGTCCTTTAAATCCTAGACTCTTAAATTTTATAAACCTTACTTGTTGGATTTGTTCATTTTTAGTTATTCTGCTTGATTTTTACTGTCCTGATTTGTTTTTGTATCCAATCCATATTTTTAAACATTATACCACAGTTAAGTTATTTGTGGACCACAAGAGAAAGCAAATCTAGTCACTTAGGAAAAAAAACACCTCCCCCCCAGATAATTTTTCAGCTGTGAAAAAGTTACTTGAGGTATGATAGTTTTACTCTGCTTTCTAGCTCATGTGTGGGGAAAATGTTGTTTTCTGAACTTTTGATCAGAAAGAGCTGTAAGGGACCCAGGCTACAGATTGTCATTTCCTATTTAAAGAATGAAGTACCAGCCATGGGCAGTTTTATTTCTTGTAGTTACAAGACAGCAATCCCATTTCACTGGAATGTTGCAGAAATAAAGCGAAGATTGTACATTCTGCATATGGTATTGGTTCCATAAATAGTAATAAAAATACCAGCTCATGGGATTCTGAAAGCATATGAAAATTCTACTGGACTTCAAAAAAATCTCAGCACTTAGGTTCCACACTGGCTAATCTAATGTTTCAGGAAAGCCAAACACAAATAAAAGGGCACTGTGTAGAATACCTTCACCAATATTTGACTATTAACAAAGCCCTGAAAACATCTACCCCACATAACTATCCCTTTTTTAAAAGCCACCAAATTTAAGGCTAAAGAATTTCTTTAGTCAACAACAATCTGGATATTTTTTAATCTTCTATGCACAGAAACCGCGTCAGTTGGCTGCATCGGGCCAGATTTCCCAAAACTCGGCAACTTCCCTGACGTGTGAACTTCAACACAAAGAATGATCCAGCCTCTACTGCCTTAGCTAAGAATTATGGGGAGTCCTCACACATCTGAAGATACTTTTATAAAATTGAAGGTCAAAATAGTAACAAAAATACTTTGCGGTAACAAAAATGTAAAGGGGTTGTCAATCAGTCTTGAATTTGAATTGTTCTCTCTTCCCACATGTCAGCATTGAACACCAACAGAATGTATGTATGCCAATAAAAACCAATTTAATTTGCAAAGAAAAAACATACATCTCTGCTTTGGAAACTAACAGCTTTTTTGCTTCTAGTATGCTAGACTGAAGTTTCATTAGCACTCATTTGGGGAAATGCCCAGCTAAATAAAACAAGGTTTGCTTCTGAATGGGAATGTACAAGATTGTACTAGTAATGTATCTGTGGCATGTAAAACCACAAATAGGCTTTTTCCTCTCTTAACACTGAATGAAAGTATTCGTTGCTTTAGTCCATCCATATTCTTAAATGCTTCCTTCAAGATAGAGGCAATATACAATTTGAACTAAACTAAATTTATATGTAAAATTTTCAACATCTCTGAAATTATGTTTCAAATACCAGTTTGGAGAGCACTTATTGCAAAATTAAGTTTCACATTTTGTTGACTTATTCAAAATATAATACTTTTAGCCACTCATGTAATAAAAGCAACAATTCACAATTGTTCCTGTCCCAAGGAGAGAAAAAAAAGCATCAGGAAAAAAAAAGTAAAAAAAAAAAGAGTAAAAACTTTATCTCTTCTTTGCTGTTATATATTAACATAGTTAACTCATCCTGACTCTGCTGCTCAAGGATGCAAATTAGGTAATTTATGCAGATAAGACTGGTATGTATCATTTATCCTCAGCGCAGTATCTCTGACTATAACTTATTTATTTTAGCTGGAAAAAAACCTCAGCATTCTATGATATTATTAAAGTTATTTCCTTTAGAGGTAAAGTTTGCTATATTCTACAAAAGGAATAACCTGAATGTCATTATTTGTGCAACATGAATTTGTGATCCATGTCCATTTTTTTTTAGAAAGATGGGACCCACAGCAAAGTTCAAGAACTCCAGCAGGAAAATAGGTCACTATGTGGAAATGCATTTCAATGGTATTAATTATAAAATACCGCATATCAAATTAAAGCTTCATAACGCTGTACTGTACATTAATACAAATGGAATAGTCAATGATTACAAAGAAAAATATTGACATCACACTGCTATATAAATATTTATGATATTCAGCAGCAGTGGGGAATAAAAAAAAATATTTTGGGAAATTTTACTTTGGGAAATGTTAGGAATACTTTTATTTTTATTTATTTATTATATATTAAATTTATTTGCCATCCATCTCACCATAAGGAGATTCTGGGTGGCTTCTGGAATGGTATGGAAATCTCCAACAATGATCCTTTTTGCAGATGTCTCATGCGACCACTTTTGCAACACTGTGCTGTCTACATCTCTAGGTTACTGCCTTAAAATATGTCAACAACAAAAAGGGCAAAACTACGCAACTGAAATTGTACAGGAACTGAATGCCTATCTCTCCAGAGGAAAGACTTTTCACGTAGAGAGAAAAACGACATATAAATATGTGATAAAATTAACCTTCCTAACACTGGGGAAAATGTATCTCACTGAACAACTGAGAAATAACTTTCAGAATATTTTGCAATAAAAATGTTTTAAAATTTAGAAGTCCCCCAAGCATCCACACCACCACTATGCCACACTGTGTAAATCTATACAATACTAACTGGAAAAGAAATCCTGTCAGGTTTCTTTCCAAGGGAAGATGCTTAAGCTCAGGTAGCAAAAACCTAAGCTTTAAAATGCTTTAAAATCTCCATTTAAAAGGATGAAAAGCATTTGAATGAGCCAGGCAGCTTTTAGAAATGGCAGGAGATCAGCACTCTATTGCTACAATCCCTATTGCAGAGAAAGTCTTCGTAAATTCGATGAGGTTTGTTCCTTTGTAGCATCCTAGAGGATTTCACCAGTGCGATACAGTTCTATAAAAGACTTACTGAATTCAGTGAGGTTATTTGTTGGCAAAAGGACATGAGACTGTAGTTTAGAATGCATTATAACTAGGTGTTAAAACTGAAATAGGAGTACCACATGATGATAGAAATCCCTGCTCTCTAAGTTTAAATCAGTTCATGTTACTGAAATGTTTTGTGGTTAGAAAGTTATATTTGATAACTTAGTGTTGGTTTTGAAAAATATTTATCCTTCTTGATTTTTTTTAATCAAAATATTTTTACACTTTCAATTTTGATGTCTTTTTACAGAGAATGCTACTTGCAAGGTTAAAAAATATTTAAAAGTGTTGCCTAACAAAGATCCAAAAGAATATAGTTGAAAGATTCACATTATTTGTTTTATTAATTTTCCCCAGATTAGCAGTGTGTTCTTAGTGTGGCAAATAAAGCATCCAAATCAAAATATTAAGATTTTTTTTTTAAATAAAATGCATATAATCAAAATATACCTTAAAATTCCTGGATAAAAATGACTGCAATGTAGCATTTTTTAAAAAATAAGAAAAATATATTTCTCTGTGTCTGCCTGTAAAACTCGTATTATCCTTACTTTATTACCATGTTAAAAAACTCCAAAATTCATCCCAAGTGATCTTGAACACACTGAGAACACACTGAGAAAATATTTTTTTTAAATTTGTGCATCTGTCATTCATCAGATGGTCAATACATTTTCAAATAGATTTGCTCCTTGAAGAAAATTAATTTTGCCCAATGAGTTCTGTGATAATTCAACTAGTTAATACCAATGTCAGCAAAAATACAACAATGACATTATTTTTGAAAAGTTAGCACCTTTTAAATTTAGATACCCAAATATATTCTCAAGAAGAAATGAAGAGAAAAACTTAAGTTTTCAAAAGCACCCTTTAAAAGAGCCGCTGTTTCAGAATTTTACAAGTGCAAATGATTAATGTAAGATAATTTCAGCTGAGGGTGTTTTAAGTTTAAATATCCTCGATCCAATTCTCTGAGAAAAGAACTGTTTGGGGGCAAAAAAAAAACCCAAAACCTGTTGGGTTGCAACTCCGCTGGCAACGAACAATCCTAAGGCTTTCTAAAATAAGATTTCTTCCCTCTTAAAATCTATGGAGTAAATCCCATTTACTCCAACGGGAGAGCGAAATGCAGCAGATTTCACCCAGTAAATTCAGGAGAAGAATTGTAGGCGCCGCACAGCTCCCCAAATTCACTGAGGATGAGGAAAGGTTGGTTCTACCCGTAATTTTGTTTTTCATAGGCTAACCCTCAACCGAAACATCCCGGCCGGGGTCATTCGGTGCTCGGCACAGCGAGCGACTTCGTAAAGCCGGAGTGGCGCAAAGCGCGCCAAGTCCCTCTTGCTCCGCTCACTCGGGCGGGCTCCGCTCACCCAGCATCTTGCTCAGCTCGGCGTTGTGCAGGTCCGGGTTCTGGACTGCCAAGCGCTTCCTCTCGTCCTTGGCCCACACCATGAAAGCGTTCATGGGGCGTCGGATGCGGCTTTCGGGGTTTCCCTTCTCCGTCCGGGGCACCGCGGAGGCTGAGGTCCCGCTGCCCCCGTCGGACAACTCCAGAGCCGAGCAGTCCAGCCTCTCCGCCCACGCAAAGGAGCCCAGCAGCGAAGCCATGCCGTCGAGGCGCGCGGGACTCCAGCCGGCGCCCCCCCCCCCCACACACCTCTCTACGCGCGACCGCGCAACCGCACGCCCTGCGGCCCCGCAGCTTCACCCCTCCGCCCCAGCAAGCGCCTTTCCCGCGGCCTCGCTCTATTTATGAGCTTCTATGAGCTTCCTCCGGTGCCGTCTGGGAAGTGGCCGGCTCCGCCTTGAGCGCGCCCTCCGTCCCTCCCTCGCCTCTTGCCGGAGGGTGAGACGCGAGGTCGCGGGGAAGGCGAAAGAGAGGCGCGGGCAGAACAAGCGAGCGACCCCCCGCCTTCCCTTCGCTCCCAATATAGGTGTGAGCAAAACAAAAACCGAAAAAAAGCAGTGCCTCTGAGCAAGCGCCGAGTGCTTGCCCGTCTTAAAAGGCAAGGCTCGTCTTACGATCATCGGTCGACACCGTCCCCGCGGGCTTGCCACGCACAGCCTTCCTTGCCGCTCCCCACCTTGCAACTTGGCAAGCCTTCCAAGATATGAACAGCTAAGGACACTTTGCCCTCTCTTTTAATAGACGTGAGTCCCACACGGCTCTTACCAGTCCCCAGATGCTCACACCTATGGAGTCCCTTCCTTAAAAAGAACAACACATGCTCTTATTTTAAGAGGTTGATAATGGTGGTGTCATTACCAAGAAAGATGGGCAGAAGGAAGTATAGGAAGCAATATATGTGTGTGTGTGTGTGTGTGCTGTTCAGCTTCCTTCGGGTATTATCCCTTGTCACTGTAGTGCTTTTAAAGTTGTAGCAACGTTTCAGCAGAATCTCATCTGCCATCATCAGGCTTCTGTATATCTCCTGATGTATACAGGCTTCTGTATACATATATGTATGTATGTATATATGCATGTATATATGTATGTATATATGCATATATATATGTATGTATGTATGTATGTATATATGTATATATATGTGTGTGCTGTTCAGCTTCCCTGGGGTATTATCCCAGGTCATTGTAGTGCTGTTAAAGTGCTGTTAAAGTGCTGAAACATTGCTACAACTTTAACAGCACTACAATGACCTGGGATAATACCCGAGGGAAGCTGAACAGCACACATGTAAGTACCCGCAAAAGCTTAAAAAAACAAGTTATATATGTATATATTTGTTTTCTGAATATATATTTCTTATATATATATAAGTTTTCGTGGGGACTTACATGAATGCAGTTCAGCTTCCTTCGGGTATTATCCCTCGTCATTGTAGTGCTTTTAAAGTTGTAGCAACGTTTCAGCAGAATCTCATCTGCCATCATCAGGCTTCTGTATTGAGTTCGTATGTGGGTCAGGCAATATATATATATATATATATTGCAAGAAAGCAAAGAAAATGTTGCAAAATCCTTGCATTTCCTCTATTTCCACCTGAGCCAGAATAACCAAATTTCTCTGATTCAGCAACACATTTCAGCTTCCAGACCTGATATATATATAGTTCCTGTATATATATATATACTTTCTCCTAGCTCTTTCATTCTTATTCCAGATGGGCTTTTGTATGTGAATTTGCACCTATGACTGTACATACAACATACTCATGTAGACTGCTAACTTAATCCATTTTCTGGGTTCACACAATACTATTTAAATTTTATTTATTCATTCATTCATTCTATTTATTTATTTATTTAGTCAAGCATGCATTCGATAATATATATAGAAGTATAAACATGATTATTAATACATGAAATAGATATGAATAAAAAGGAACATTAAGACAGGGGGGGTAGGCACGTTGATACACTTATGCACGCCCCTTAGAGACTTCTTAAGAATGGGGTGAGGTCAACAGTAGACAGTATGAGGTTAAAGTTTTGGGGTTAGTGGAAGAAACCACAGAGTCAGGTAGAGTATTCCAGGCATTGACCACTCTGTTGCTGAAGTCGTATTTCCTGCAATCAAGTTTTGTGTGGTTTACCCTGAGTTTGTATCTATTGTGTGCTTGTGTATTGTTGAGGTTGAAGTGAAGTAGTCATTGACGGGTAGGACATTGTAATTGATAATTTTATGTAGTACGTTCAAGTCAGACCAAAGGTGGCAAAGTTCTAAGTTATGTAAGCCTAAAATTTCAAGTCTGGAGGCATGTTGCGAGTAGAGAAGTGGAGGAGTCTTCTCATGAAATATTTCTGGACTCTCTTGATTGTATTAATGTACGATATGCAGTGTGGATTCCTGAAAGATGAGCTGTATTCAAGAATTGGTTGAGCAAATGTTTTGTATGCTCTAGTTAGTTGTACAATATTACTGGAGAAAAAGCTTTTCAGGATTAGGTTAACAACTCTTTATGCTTTTTTGGCAATGCTGTTAACAGTGGGTTCTAGCACTTAGATCATCAGAGATGAGAACTCCAAGGTTATACTTGTCAAATAAAATAGGGCTGGATTAGTGTTCACAACTTTCTTTGCTATCATCCTGTTGTCCAGATTTCTGCAGCTCAAAGCTGGTAGCTGTCCCTTAAATAAGTTGGATTAATGTAACATGCAAGGCACAAAAAATAAAACTAAGGCAAACACTAACCAAATATAGCATACTGTATTTAGAAAAGCATGAGGTAATTTTAACCTGATCTAGTTGTGCATGTTGCAGAAATGCTGAATTTAGGGGTTTATGAAAATAAAATAGAAATAGGAGGTGGGAAATACAGTTCATCTCTTCCTTTCATTTCTTTGGAGTATATATTCCTGTGAATAGAATAATGTTAGTCACACTGACAGAAATGTTTCCATCTACAATACTATCCTTCGGAATACATGAAGCTAAATAACTTGCTCACCTCAAACTATTGATCTATATAGTTCAGCATACATGGCTGGTTATAGTGCCATAGAAATCTTTTGAACTCCTTCCAGGCAAGAAATGTCAAGGAATGACCCTGAGACATGATTCTTTCCCAAATTCAGTTTAAGCATCAAATGTAAACATCAAACTCTGCATGTTTTAAATATCAAAGGAATAGAGTAGAATAGAATACTTTATTGGCCAAGTGTGATTGGACACAAGGAATTTGTCTTGGTGTAAATACTCTCATCATCGTGACTGGTGGGCATGTGCTTTGTAATGTAAATATTCTAAATTTTTTATGTAAATTGAATTTTTTTATAAAAATAAGAGCACTTACCACAAAATGCAGGCAAAGCAGGCAGCTCGGAGGTGCAGAACAAGTTCTGAGATGTTAGACGGGTCAGACGTGCTAGAATTGAGATGGAATGCGCTTGGAGACGACCGGTGTCTTTTTTCCAATGGCATGTGCTACCGGTGCATGAACTGTCCAGCGACACCAATTGGGGTGCCTGGCGCCCCGAAGGACAACAGGGGACGGTGTGTTGAAGGAAGCTCTCAGCAGATGGCTCAAGCCCCGTGATGTTGAGAGCTTAAATACTTCATTGCCTGATTTATGTGAGTCACCAGAGATAACACTCCGCAAAATTGCAAGCCAGAGCACGACTAGCGAGTCACAGAAGTACACCCGGGTCATGCGAGACCTAGTTAGGCTGCAAGGAAAGGGTAACATTATGAGAGGGTAATGATTGTGGAGCTGTTCTAGGTCTGACAGATAGGAGTAGAGCTATCTTACCGGCGTGGATGGAAATCATCAGGTGACGTGGGTGGCATGCTGAGGGAGCGCAGGCAGGCAGATTGAGTTGCTGTCCAGCGAGATGACATCTGAGGCTGAAGTAGGTGTCGCATCTTATAGAGGTCATGTGTTTGCGCACAATCCAGTGGTGACATGCTAGTGAACTAAATAATAAAGAGAGTCGGTCTAATGCGTGCGACTCGATCCGAGTACTGAGCCCTTGCTTGTGTACGTAGTGTAGAAGGAAGAGGCTGCCTGACCACTAGTGAGCTGCACTGCGAGACCATTCCCTCTGGCTAGCCCTGAGCCATCGGTACGGTAGAAGGGAGATGTGTACACCAGCCCATTGGAATTGGAGGGACATCACCTGGGGTGAGGAGGCCACGACCTGAGCTGAGAGCATGGGCTGATAGAGATAGGTTTCTCTGAGTGCTGGAGTGTGAGAGAAGGGTAAATGAATGATCCTGATCCTGCACACAACCTTGATGAGCAAGTTTTGAGTGGTCGCGACCCATGTACTGCCGAATATTAGGGAAAGGGTCTGGTTTGACGATAAGGTGAGGTGGAAAGGGGTTGGCGTGTGGGGCAAGGGGCCACACCTGATGGCTTGGTACGGTAGGACTTGCTAGCGAATGAGGAATACTCTCTTCATGGCAGGCTGCTTAAAAACCCACCCCTGGACAATGCACTTCCTGCGAGATTGGTGGGTTCCGTCCAGACAACTATTCTTTAGTCCTAAGAATCAGTGTGTGACTTATTACCTACTTCCCTCTCTGTCTGCCAGCCTCTTCCTCTGCCATTTTTCCCTGATAGACAGAGTCTTGAACAAGCGCGTCGGGCGTGCGAGATCTCGGGTAGACTGGGGTGGAAGTGCTGTCTCTTTCTCCCACTAAGGGTGTGCAGCAATTGAAAAATGCCTCTTCTTTCCTACGCTTCTTTTTCAACCTCAGCCTGTGCTGCCAGCAAAGCAGCTGAGGTGAGCGCCAAGGCGAGGAAATAGAGAGCACACCAAGCCCAAGAGCTCAGGCTGGGCCGACAAGATAGAGCAGCCAGACAACACGAATTGGTTTGGTGTCTGCTGCTCTCAGAGCTCACTGTTCTATAAGAACTGGTGGCTGAACAGGTAGCAAGTCCCCACCGCGCCCAATGGGTTAAACAACTGTCCGCGGTTCCTCCCCACTCACCAATGGGACGCTGCCAGCACCAAATACCTGCTTGGAGACAGGAGCTGGATCTTGGCCGGAAAGAGAGACTGGTCGTCACCACGGCTCTTGTCTCTGGTAAAGTTCCCTAACAGATGTGGTGGTATAGCAGAAGAGGGGGTCTTTTGCTGTGTCCTCCGGGGGTGGATGGCAGATCTCACTCTCACTTCAGCGGAAGCTGCTGAGCAAAATTATTGAGGCAGAAACAGATTGATTTTTAGGCACCTAACTGTATAGATCATTAAAAGTATATTTAAATCACATCTGCTATAATAGATATAAATCATCTACTACCAGTTCTGTATGCCTCCTTCCTCTTGCGCAATAAGATAGATAGCCTAGGGGCTCGTCCTCCCCCAGCAGCAGCAGCAGCACCAGCAGGAATCACCAACAGCAGCACACAGCAACAGCAGGACAGGTCACAGGACGAGTAACATCAAGCAACCAGAGACCAGGAGCACGAGGCAAGGAGAGCACGAGCAGACTACAGACTGCAGATGAGCAAAGACCAGGAGCACAAGCAGGAACGAGCAAGACCAGGAGGCTACGAGACAGGACGACAGTAAGAGAGCCAGCTACAGCAGATAAGCACCAGGCAGAAGCACACCAGAAGCACACGAAGCAGCCTCAGCATCCTAGAAAGAGCATACAGCAGAAGCACCACCACCAGAACAGCAATCAGGCAGAGTAAGGCACGAGCAGAAAGCACACACAGTGCCATAAGCAGCCATCAGCATGCTCTCCAGAATGCAAAGCACAGAAAGCCCCACCGCAGAAGAGCGAGCCCTGTGCTACAGAAGCCCGCAGCAAGGCAGGAGGAGGGACAGGGGGTTGGGAGGTGGCCCTGCCTCTTGCAAGGCTGGCAGCAGAATGGCTGAGGCTTCTCTCTCTTCCCCATGTTGTGGGGTTGCTGGCTGGCAGAGGCTGCAGGCAGGAGGCTGGCAAGGCCAGGCAGGCATGGCTGGGCAGGCAGGCTGGCAGGCAAGGCAGGGAGGAAGCTGAGGCAGGAGGAAGGCAGGACACAAGGCGGGCAAAGGGCAGACTGGGCAGGCAGGCGTGGCAGGGAGGCTGCGAGGGAGGCCTGGCAGGGTAGGCTTGCAGGATCAGGGCAAAGGCATGGAGAATGGCAGGCAGCAAGCTGGAGCTAAGCAGGCAGGGCAGGCCTGGCAAGGGCCACTCGATGTGTCTGAAGAAGTCATTATTCTCTGATGGTGACTGCTTCCGAGCTGCTATCCTTTATATCCGCGGGCTGACCGCAATGCATCCTCCCCGCATGCTTCAGTGAATCGCGTGTAGCTCCGCTAGGCCACCGCTAGGCTTCCGCTGTGCATTACCGCTTCATCGTGGCTCGGACAACCTCCGCGTTGCATCACGCATCTTCTTCCGTTTCCGCGTGCCGCTTTGCTTGCAGCGCCACAGGAAGCCTGTGGAGTGTGCCATCCCGCCTATACCATCCGCAGGCTTCCGTTCCGCATCTGCCTTTCCATCCGCCTGCGTCCTCTACCCCGTCCGTAATCTTTCGTGTTATCCGCTCGGTTATGCAAATTTTGCCCTTTTGAGAGCGGATAACAACGGATGGAAATTTTTCTCATCCGCTGTGTCCTTTTTACTAATGTTTTTTGCAATCTGTCGCCAGTGTGACAGGGCCTTTACATCCTGTAGACAACTTGAATCTCCAAATCACTGACGCAAGGGTGCTTTGTGATTTAGTTCAGACATTCAATCACCATCATTCCAGACACTCTATCTAAAGAGTTAAATTAAACCAACTAGCAATACTGAACACACTTGTAAGTGGATCATAAGCTTTCCTAAAGAGCAGGAAGCAGCAGGGGTGAAGCTAGGCAGAATCAAACACGGATTACCTGTACAATACACAAGCGCCTCCCGAAGGCTTATGTGTTTCTCCACTTCTCTTCTCCCTGATAACCAATGACTGCACGCTAACGATCGCATCTGTTAAAATACTGAAGTTGCTTGATGACACAACAGTGATTGGTCCCTCATTCAAGACAACGATGAATCTGCATACAGACAGGAGGTTACTACAATTTGCCGTCGTAGTGTAACTGGAACAATCTGGAACTGAAGCACTCCAAAATGTGGAAATGGTGAGCCAACTTTAGAGAAAACCCTTCCCATACTACCCTCTTACAATACTAGAACACAGTATAACAACAGTAGAGACTTCAAATTTCTAGATTCTACCTAATACTCACATGACCTAAATGGACACCTATCAAAATATCAAAAAGACAACAAAGAATGTTTTCTTCTGGCACAACTCAGCGACAGCTCAAATTGCCCAAGGAAGTGCGTGATCCAGTTCTACGAGGAATATTGAGTCTGTCATCTACACCTCTACCACTGTCTGGTTTGGTTCTGCAGCCCAACAGGACAAAACACAGGACTTTCAGAGAAATATTAGGACTGCAGAAAAACCAATTCTACCTACCTGCCTCATATCAGACCTGTATACTGCACTACTTCAAAAAGGAGGGCTGTGAAAATATTTAGAGATCCCCTCACATCCCAACATAAATCGTTTCCAATTTCTTTCCCTCAAAATGACGCTTATATGAGCACTGCGCACCATACAACTAGAACACAAGAACAGTTATTTTCCCAAAAGGCATACTCGCTAAAAAAATATTACTCAACACTGTTCAACTATACACAAAGTTGCATTACTATTACCTGTTAATCTTCTCATCAGCTCCTTATCATCCATCCCCTCCCACTTTGTGATTGTAGGACTGTAACTTTGTCACTTGGTATCCTTAGACGGTTTATATTGAACTGTTTTCCTAATGTAATTTGATGCTGGATATGTTACCTTATTGACTATCATTAAGTGTTGTAGGTATGATTCTTGATTCTTAACAAGTGTATCTTTTTCTTTTATGTATAC
>BHFT01056529.1:0-10619 GCA_004320025.1 Laticauda laticaudata
ACAAAAAAAAAAACAAAAAAAACCAAATATATATATATATATGTTTTCTTAAGTTTTCGTGGGTACTTACATGTATGCTGTTCAGCTTCCCACATCATTGTAGTTGTGCTTTGAAAGTTGTAGCTCACTTTTGAAACTTCCTGTTGGTCTCTTTGATGTGACTTTTGAGAGGACTCAGCACCTGTCTTGCTTTCACATAACAGAGAAGCAAGAAACTTAATAGGCCATTAAGTAAACCTTTGAGTAACCTTAGATATGACTCATTAATTGAGAGTTTTGGATTTAATTATAAATGATATCAAAATGGGATAGAAAATTATGCAGATGACATTTTTTTGGAAGGCCTACCATTATGTAGAATATAGTTATTGTCCCATTAGAACTGATTTTGAGAATTACGAATACTGTCAGAATTACTAATAGTGTTATGATGGGAGGTTAAAAATAGCAATATATCGCTTTCAACAAACCATTGATATACAATATCTATGACTTTTTTTTTGTGTGTGTGTGAAATAGAAGTACTGTTCCAAGATGAATTCCTGGATTTTTCTTCTGGCCAATAAATTAATACAAAATGCTAATTGTAATTTTGTGGAACTTATATCACAGCACACAATCCACAGTGTTAGCTTTCTGAAGCACCATATTAAAATTAAGTTTTATGTGTTTGCAGTAGTAGGAGATATACACTTCATAATTATTTGACATTACAATTACTTATCTCAGAGAATACACATGTACATAAATAGGATTTTCTTTTTCTGAATAACTTACATAGGATTAATTGGTTTCCCAAGCTGCTTTTTCATACTTTCTAAATTCCCTGTACCTATATAAATATTTATTTCCACTGTATCCTATATTGCCTCCAAATTAAATTATGTAATCAAATATCATAAAACAATACTGAGCAACTAATGTATCACTCATCTCAATAGGCAATTGTAAATATGTTGCAGTAGCCATCCTATGAATGATAAAACTGTTCTACACAAAAGAATAAACAACAGATTTTTGGACTTAGGCATTTGTAGTAAACACTTACAGTATTCATGAGTTCAGTTAATCCTAAAAGAAGACATACAAACATTTACTTAAGTCATTGATATAACATTTGCTACAGTTGATAGCTAGTGATTACTATGGAAGGAATGAAGGATGGATGGATGGATGGAAGGAAGGAAGGAAGGAAGGAAGGAAGGAAGGAAGGAAGGAAGGAAGGAAGGAAGGAAGATAAAGGGTGATTAGTATTAACAAGCCAAACTACAGTACAAAAAATGTAAAAAGGAAATAATATAAATGATGAATGAGACAGAAGAGTTGATCCTATTCTTGTTCATGGCCAATTCACACATGCAACTGGGTAGTGGATCTTTAATTATAGCTTCATATAATTGCACAGTGAAATACAGATGATAAAGTTTGAATTAAATTACACATTCAGTCACTTGAAAGGCTTCTTGGTATTTGATGGCTACTTTCCCATAGAATATTTAAAAGTTAAAAAAAAAATAAAACAACCACCCCAGCATTCTGCAAAACATAGAAAAATATCTTAACTAGCTCACCAGCTGCGAGGTAGGGATAACTTTCTGTTTCCTGGGTCATATTCATAATAATGGCCTAGGGGTCAAAGTCACAACCTATTGTAATCCCCTGGAGCCATCTTTTCTCTACCCAGCAATGTATCTTAACCCTTTTTTTGAACAGTTGCTTCGGCAATTGTGGGGAGACATGCATTTTGGACCAATCACTTCATTGACCAAAGCCTTTCTGTTTCTTTAAGAAAAAACATTCTTTAAAATTTTTAAAAACAAACAGACAAACCAATAAAGCCATGAATAGCCTGATAAACCCTTTAAGGTGAACCATGATGAAATGAAATTTTGCTGACTGCTTTGAGAATGGCCTCTGCAGAATTAATGCAGGAGACAGTTGGTTTCGAATATGAAGCCAGAGCCAGCCCTGCTGATCTTAATGGGAATACCTCAAGGGTGCTTCCTGCCATTGTTAAAAGAAAGAGGCAAAATAAATTGAGAATACATTATAATTCAATATGGATGAATATGTAAGTATGAATACGAAGGAGATTAAACAGCACTGAGGACCAGTATGAAATTCCAGGGGGGAATCCTTAACATCAACAGCCTCCCAATCAACTATATCCATAGGCAATCTCTTATTTAAATGTGTTGACCCTCTTGGAACAGAAACTCTGACTTTGGCCATAGGTAACAATAAATATTAAAACCTTTATTATCAATGTTTAATAGAGGCATGAAAAATTTATCTTTGTCTACAAATTACATTTTTTCCTTCAGTTATATTACAGGAGTTTTTACATGATGTATTTATATTGAGTGGATTAATTATGATTATGATTATTACTATGGCTACTTCTATTATAGAGGGAGGCAAAAGAAATTATACTATTTTCACACATGGCCTTCTACCACCATTACCCACATTCAGTGAGAACACATAGCTTCAGTTAAATAGTTCACTCAACGCCAAGATCTCTAAGAACAGACTATATACATTTCGTTTCCTTTTTAATTTTCATTCACATTTTTCCCCATTTATTTTTGGATGCATGTAGTGTTTAAGAAGTTGCACCTAATTTTCCTAATAAGAGCAATAATCAGTAAAATTGGCCAACAAATCTCTAGTATGAAAGCATGTCCATTATGGAACCCAAACAAGAGGAAACCTCAATAAATTTAAATGTGAAGATATTACATTTTTATTTTAAGACATTGCAACCCAGTTTTCCACAAGTTAGTGTCTTCCAGATGCTGAATTTTAACATGCAAGAATTGCCAGACATCACATTGTCTATATTGATCCATAAATTCTGGGAATTGCAGTTTGAACACATCTGAAAGTATGAAGCTCTGAGTCTATAATGTCTTAATGAAATAAGTAACTTGTATTTCTTCAAATGCTCTTGAACCATAATTCCCCAAAACACCAGCCAATAGTAGAAAACAGCAGTTCAACAACATCCAAAAGGGACAGAATAATCATACTGTTGTTATACATGCTCTTTCATCCACATAGAATTCTAAATGATCTTCATAATGGTTTATAAGAATTAAGATTGCCAATATTTTATACACATGAGATCTTTTCTTGTATGGAAGCTTCTGCTGAGATGAAATATTATTTCACTTCAAAAAGAGCAACATTACTTTAAGGATTCAAAGACAAAATGACCTTATGTCTCAAGGTAGCTTTTCTTTGGATAAAGTATCTTAGTTGATATGGTATCGACAAGGAATGCAAAAGTCTCTAACATTGTAACTAATTTTTTTTAAATGCCAAAACTCCCCCAAATGGCTAGAAAACAGAGTGTGATTTTGCAAGATATATGGAATAGTTGAATGATGGCTAAGAAGTGGGAGGAAGGAAGAAGGGAAGAGAGAAAAAAAATGGAATGGACTGTGATAATGACATGAAGAGACAATGAGCTACAACAGAAGTGATAAGGAGGAAGAGAACTTGAAGCCACCACCTGTACAGCTTGCTCATTTTGGAACTAGAAGTCAGAAATAAACCTGTGTGTATATGTTTTTTTTAAAATAAACTTTATTAATTTTACAATTAAAATAGACAAACAACACGTACATAAATGTGAGAAAGAAAAAAGGAAACAAAGAAAAAAAGTAAACGACAAATCAGAAACAATTAAAAACAGTTTCAATCCTTGACGTTTTTGCTGGAATCTTATTTTTCACCCCTTATTTTTTAATGCCTCTGTACATACCAAATTCAATAAGAAGCTGATGATGGCAAGATGAGATTCGCTGAAATGTTGCTAGCAACTTTTAAAAGCACTACAATGATGTGGGATATATACCCAAAGGAAGCTAAACAGCACACATGTAAGTACGCGCGAGCTTTAAAAAAACGGATATATTATAATATATATATCATATTATATATATTATATATATATATATATATAATATATATATATATATATATAATATATATATATAATATAGTATATATATTATCAATGGTATGTATTGTATGTTATGTACTATATAAATATATATATTTATATATATATTTATTTAAGCTTCGCGGGTACTTTACATGTGTGCTGTTTAGTTCCTTCGGGTATTATCCCACTATTGTAGTGTTTTAAAGTTGTAGAACGTTTCAGCAGAATCTTCATCTGGCACATCAGGCTTCTGTATTGAGTTTGTTATGTGGGTAAGGGTCTCACAGCTGTTGGTTTTTAAATTTGAGGGCTAGTCTATATTGTGGCAGAATGTTTTTTTCTACATCCTGATTGGTTGGGAGTCTTGGTCTGTGTTTATTGGACTTGGAGTTTGTTTGATTGGTGTTTCTGGTTTTCTTCTGTCTGTTTTGTGGCTTTGCGTTGCTGGCAACATCTGTGGGGCAACACTCTGCACATTGGAGGATTTCAGTGCAGCTTGGCTTGTGTGAAAGGACGGCTATTATCTATTAGGAAGCAAGTTTTCTTGGTGCCTGGTGGGGGGCTGTTGAGCTGAAGGTATCAGAGGAGCTCTGGTTTTGTGCCCAGGTGTTTGCCTGGCTTCGTGGTTGGAGTTTTTTCCTATTTGAGAGTGCAGCTCCATGATTTGACAGTCTGGTGGAATCATCTCTTCTAATTCATGCTTTCAGGTCTTTTTTTCACTTTCTCCTATGGCTTCTTGATGATTCTGTGTGGGGTTTTCTATAGTGGCTAGGTTTTAGTGCCACTGGAAGTTATGCTGTGACCTGTGGCTTTTCATGTTTGTTGGATAGTGAGGGAGGTGTGTTCCAACTTTTTTACTGCATTTTTTTGTTGTTCATCCAGTGGGTACTTATTCTTGCTCTTGGTCTGTCAATGTATGTGGCCCAGGCATGATGCACAAGGGACCTTCGTATATGCCTTGGTTTTCCAGTCAATTTTGTCTTGGGGGTTTTTTAAAGGATGGCTGTATTTTTTGTCTGTTTTGAAGGCAAGTCTTCGATGTGATGCCTGTGTAGTAATCTTACTGATTTTGTCTGTGTACTCTTATGTAGGGCAGGACGCTGTTCATAGGTCTGTTGATTCTTCCTAGGTCCTCTGTTATGTTCTTGGTGGTGTTTGTGGATCAAGCTGGTTGACTCTTTGTTTTTTTATGGAAGGTTTGGGCTGTCCAATACTTTAGTCAGGGTGCATAGTTCAGTTTTATTAATGTGTTTGTCTCAGGCGTTTCCATTCCTGGAATTGAAAAAGACCTGAAAGCATGAATAGACGAGATGATTCCACAGACTGTCAATTCATTTTGGAAGCGCACTCTCAAATAGAAAGATTACACACACAAGCCAGGCAAACACCTGGGCACAAACAGACTCCTCTGATACCTCCAGCTTAAACCCAGCCAGGCACCCAGATGAAACCTGGCTTTTCTAATAGATAATCAGCATCCTTTCACACGTTAAGCAAGCTGCACTGAAAGCTCCAGTGCAGGAGCAGAGTGTTTGCAGCCAATAGCCAATCAAAGCCACAAAACAGACAGAAGAAACCAGAAACACCAATCAATCAAACTCCAAATCCAATAAACACAGATATCCCTAATAGAAAGAGTTCTGGTTTGAATTCGATCTGTTCTATTGTCATTTCCTCCAATCATTTTCTAATTTTCTGTCAATATTTTTGAGCCTCTGTACAAGACCACCACATATGGAAGAATGTTCTTTCCTTTTTTTTGCATTTCTAGCAATTCGGACTCATGTTGGGGTGCATCTTTGCTAATCTCGAGGGGGGAAGATGCCATCTGTAAAACAGTTCTATTCAGATAGTTCCTATTAATCCACTGACCCTTCAAATGTGCCAAGCTATCAGTTCCATCAATTACTATGTTTTCTGGGAATGATGGGAGTTGTGATCTAATAGTTAGCTAGACACCAGTTTGTTGGAATGGCAAATACTTAGACTTATGTACTGCTTCACAGTGCTTTATAGTCCTCTCTAAGTGCTTTTACAGAGTCAGCCTATTGTCCCCAACAATCTGAGTCCTCATTGTACCAACCTCAAAAGTATGGAGGGCTGAGTCAGCACTGAGCCAGTGAGACCCAAACTGCCAAACTGCAGGCAGCCAGTGATCAGCAGAAGTATCCTGCAGGATTGCATTCTCGCCACTGAGCCACTGCAACTCAATGCTCTGCTTGATAGCTGGCAACCAGTGCTATGTAGCACAATGGGATGGAGGTGAGCCAGTTTTTGTGCAAGTCCTTCTCAGGTCCATACCATCAGCAACATCACCATGCCTGAATTAATCTTCCTGTGCGATATCTTCTAGTTTTAGCAAAAGATCAAACAAACACAATTCTGATAAAGTGGTAACCTCATTAATAATATGCTAGATATATAACTATTTACACTTTAAACATTATTATTTGCTGTGACACCCCTAAACACTAGGACTAAAGCCAAATTGGTTCAAATTCACCAACAGAACAGACATATCTGAAGAACGAGTACAGGTTTTTTTCTTTTTAGCAATAGTCGAATGAAGATACCTGACCTGTGACATTGCAAAGTTCAAACCAAATATAATGTGAAGTCATGGAATTCCCCTATCCCAACAATCACAGGTAATGTTTGTTGGGAGTGTAGATTCACAAAGATCACAGAGGAGGGTATTAATTGTCTTTGCACTCTCAAGTCCATAATTCTTTTATTTCAGATGTCCAAGTGCACTCCCTCTTTCTCAAATACAAGTAGTCCTCAACTTAAAACCATTTTTAAGCCATTAATGATTGTTTGAAGTTCCAACAGCACTGAAAAAAGTTACTCAGGAACATTTTTCACACTTACAACCATTGCAGCATCCCCATTGTCACTGATCAAAATTTGAATGCTTGGTAATTGGCTTGTCCCTTTTTCAAGAGGCAATTGGGCTTTCTGGTTTTTCTTTGAAGACGTTTGCTTCTATCTGAGAAGCTTCCTTCTTTGAAGAAATGTCTTCAAAGAAAAACAAGAAAGTCCAGTTGCCTCTTGAAAAAGCACCTTTGGGACAACCATGACCTGTATGACTGACAATCTCTATAGACATTTGGTAACTGGCTTGTATTTATGATGATTGCAGTGTCTTGAGGCCTTTTGATGATCTTCTGACAAGCAAAATCAATGAGGAAGTGAGATTCACTTAACAACATGTTACTAAGTTTACAATTGCAGTGACTGACTTAACCACTGTGACAAGAAAGGTCATAAAATGGGCAGCTGCTAACCTTACAGGATACCATCTAAGTAAAGAGTAGGAAACACCACTGTTGCATTTACTACAATATCCAAATTTGTGAGGAAGATTATAGCATGGTTAGGGAATATTATCAAACCACACTAATATACTGACTGACATACTTAGAAGTACTGGTATAAAGCAAGACATTACATCAAAAAATTCTGCATAAACCAGTGTGAAAGGAGAAAAATTCTCAATAAACCAACAGGCACAATAAACCAACAGGACATTTTTTTCCAAAGTGATCTGGGTCAGCGTTTTCTCCAATTAACCAAAGTCACCACTACCTGTTTCACTTCTGAGCTAAAAACACAGCATGCAATGCAGTTGTCATGTTATGTCTATCAATGGAATTGCATTACTGCTCATGAAAACCACATCCATTTTTCAAAATGTTAAACCATAGTCATCTTTTCAGTATACTATTTATATGTGTCATGGAAGGCATTCATTTAATGGAATAATGAAAACCTGTATAAGTGGGCCAGTTTGTGTGCAAGTCCTTCTCAGGTCCACACCATCAGCAACATCATCATGCCTGAATTAATCTTCCTTTGCGATATCTTCTAATTTTAGCAAAAGATCAACAAACACAATTCTTATAAAGAATAATGAAAGCCTGTAAGTATTTAAATGCAAAGTTCTATTTAACTTATGGGTTATCTGAAATGGTTGATGGACAAGCTTTAAACAAAGTAGAATTGTTTCTAAAATTGTTTAAAAAATGCAGTTTTCCTCACCACACTTTTCTGTAGTTTTCTAAATACTGCTGTAAAAGTCACTTGATGTTTCTGCAGCTATAAATTATTGAGTATAACATTTTTAAAAGAAAGATTTATATAAACAGAAATAAGCAGCTACATCTAGGAAGCTTTAACTTATGCTTCAAGGCAGCTACAATATCTCTGTGACTGTTTAAATTTTTCCAACACTTAGAAAGGGTTTTTTTTAAAAAAGGGCCCTTGTCTAAAAGACACAGGGAAATGATGATAGTAGGAGATAACTAATCTGTGCATTTCTAAATATATATTATAAACAGCAACCAGAGAAAAACCATGAGAAGTTTTAAGGAAACAAGATAACTTGTTTTAACCCACCCACTTTATATTGTATACAAATGACCTTATAAGCACCTTATAAGCAACTGCGTCCTCTTTGCGGATGACGAAAAATGTTCAACACCATCAACAATGCTACTATGCTTCAAAGCAACCTTGATTATGTGTCAGAATGGTCAAACATCTGGCAACTCCAAATCTCAACCAATAGATGCTCTGTCCTACACATTGGTAAAAAAAATCAGTGCACCAAATACAAACTAGGTGGATATGACCTCATTGATGATCCTCACTCTGTTAAGGACCTTGGAGTTCTCACATCAAATGACCTAAGTGCCAGAGCTCACTTTAACAGCATTGCCAAAAAGGCATTAAGAGTTGTAAATCTTACAAAGCTTCTCCTCCGGAAATATTGAATTGCTAACTAGAGCATACAAAACTTTTGTCAGACAAATACTCGAATACAGCTCATCAGTCTGGAATCCATACTGCATATCGGACATTAATACAATCGAGCAAATCCAGAAGTATTTCACAAGAAGTGTACTATACTCCTCAGCTCGCAGCAGAATACCTTATATCACCAGGCTTGAAATTTTGGGCTTGGACAACCTTGAACTACGCCGCCTACAGTTAGACTTAAGCGTAGCACACAAAATTATCTGCTACAATGTCCTACCAGTCAATGACTACTTCAGCTTCAACCACAACAATACAAGAGCACACAACAGATACAAACTCAATGTAAACTGCTTCAAACTCAATTACAGAAAGTACGACTTCAGCAACAGAGTGGTCAATGCCTGGAATGCACTACCTGACTCTGTTGTTACATCTTCTAGCCCCCACTCCTTTAACCTCAAACTATCCATTATTGACCGCACCCCATTCCTCAGAGGTCTGTAAGGGGCATGCATAAGTGCACCATCATGCCTACCATCACTGCCCTATTGTCCCCATTTATTCGTACCTATTTTGTGTATTTGCACTCATGTTTATACCTATTATCTTGTCAGCAATTGACAAATCAAAAAATAAAACTTCTGCTCAGCGAGAAAAAAACCAAACATCATTAGCCAGACTCATTCAAACTCTTCCATTTTGTCTGTTAAAAGAATAAAGGAAGGAACTTAGAGCATATATATGACATGTGACATTTTTGCATGAAATATGAATAAAATCTTTGTTTGCTTAAAAACTTAGAAGATAGTTACAGAAAAATGAAACCTGTATTGGTTTGGTACCATCCTCAGTTGCAGAACATATCTGCTTCAATATGAAGTTCAGGCTGAAATACATTTTGTAGGCTTCAGGCAGATTTCCAATTGATGATGTCACTGAAATTTAACTGCAAAAATAACATAATTGGTCCAATTTGGCAATATCTTTTTAGAAAGGAGGAATATTCCAATCCTGGCTTTAACACCCCCCCCCCCNCCCCCCCCCCCCCCCGAAATAGCCATGGCCACACATCACTTTGGACTGTCTCTTGGAAGTGACTGAAAATGTTGGGAGGCTGAATTGTGGCCTTCAGTTTTGATGGGAATGATTTCTTTGATGGAATAAAACATGACACAATACACAAAAGAAAGCCCTATATTACCATATACACTACTTACTTACTGATTGTGTCTCACACTAGAAGCAACTCAGTACAACTCTGTCTCCATCTCTGCAGATAAAGAATAACAGAATAATAGCATAGCAGAGTTGGAAGAGACTTCAGAGATCTAGTCCAGGACTGTCAAACTCCGGCCCATGGGCTGGATGCATCACACTTTAGCCACACCCACACCTGGTTTAGTGAAGGCAAAAAAAGTCACGATACATCCCATGATGCCACCATGATGACGTAGTTTGACACACCTGTTCTAGTCCAACCCTCTGCTCAAGCAGGAAACTTATAACATTTCAAACAAACTGTAACATTTCAACCAAAATTCCGAGCAATTTTGAGAAGAAGTTAGGACTGTGAGGTGGTGACTAATTGTTAATGAAAGCTTGAACTGAAATTAAATGCCATCTTTTTCTTATATGAGAATTGTTCCTTCCAATCCACTGATCATCGTACTTCACTTTTTATGCTCTTTCTTCAACTTTTTAATATCCTGTTTAAGGCACACGATGATCAGAACTGTTTATAGTATTGTTAAATATGTGTTAGAAGTATGCAACTTGGCATGTTACATGTATGCAACCCCCACAATCTCTTGACACTGGGTATCCTCACTAGGCCTGGTCCCACTGCACTTACGGATGCAAAGAGGATGTAAAATGTTAAAAAAAGCTTGCCATCCATTGGTAAACG
>BHFT01056532.1:0-20093 GCA_004320025.1 Laticauda laticaudata
TAGTAAAAAGGGGAGAAAATCATCTGGATTCCGCTGGTTGGTTGGAACCATACACGTCCACTAATGGTTTGCAATGGAGGTTTATTCTATCCACAACTATCCTTATTTCTTATTCCTCAAGCATGCAAAGGCTAACATTTTTTTCAAAACAACAATGAACCAATAAACTAAGTGTCCTTAAGCAAAGATAACCTTTATTAACTTTCTGTAGGGTAAAACTTTATGACTTTATTAAATAAGTAAAATGACACCAAGTGAAGTGTCGTTTAAACAAAAATAAACTTAACAAGAAAACCAACTCAGTCTCTTGACACCTATCTCAGCTCACTCTGCGTCATGTCCATGGTCTCAGCTGTTAAGCAGGGCAGGGACTGTGGAGATGGCTGTGGCCTTGGAGTGCTGGTTGAGGCACCATTTAGGGTAGCTTGACCACCGAGGAGTAAACAGATCATTAGGCTTGGATATCGTTTCGCGGTGGGTGTGTTAGTAGGAAGCATCTGAAGCAGCTGACTCGTACGTAGAGGATTTGAGGATTGGCCTCATGCAAGGACATCTGAGATGTCAGCGCCAGCAAATACTAGATGACAGATTGTACCATGAAGACGGGCTATTCGGCTGTGGGGGTGGAAGGGAAGGAGGAGTCGTAGTGGGGGCTGTTGGTCTCTCAGCTTGGCGATTGAGGCGACTGGCCATCTGTGGCGATCCGATGAACGCTGGGCCTGGAAGCTGAGAAGTTCTGCTTCTGCTATGGGAAGTCCTGGTAGTCGTAGCTCTTCGTCGGTTTGAGGGGGCTGTTCGAAAGGTGTGGATGGGCACTGTGACACATTGCCTGGCGTGGAGGAGGAGACCTGGACTGGAGTAGGAGCAGCTTCAAGCTGGGCCTTGAAGCGGTTGTGGGCAGCACACGTGCTGTGGATATTCTGCTTCATTCACCGGTACTGAAGCTTAACTGGTCGGGCAGGTCCTTACAGGGTCTGGCTCACTGTAGGTGCTGGAGAGGTGTCCCATGCCGCCGAGGATAGCTCTGTCCAAGTGGACCACGTCTGAGAGAGAAGTTCTGCTGCTGGTCTTCATTGTGTTCCCTGATCTCCCAACAGCAGACTGGGGTCCTGGCCTCCAGTCTGCCTCTTCTGCCTGCAGTCTCAGTAGAGAGTGGGTGGGTGTGGATCATGACCATGGTTCACTGTGCTGCTGCTTCGGTGTCCTAGCGCAAATCGTTTGTGAGCAGCAGAGAGCGTCATACGTCGCTACAGGAATTCTATTCAAGTCCAGCAAGCATGGGAAGTGCAGGGCTCGTGCGGATGAGGTTCTGCTGTGTGGATGAGCCCTCACTGAAAGACACCATGCCTGGATCAAGGGTATGAGAGCATGGGTCATAAGGCGTGGAAGAAGACTGGCTCTCTGAGTTGGCTGTCTGAGGGATAGGGGTCGTCACATGGGGGGCGTGCTCCTCGTAGCGGGATGCTGCAGGCACCGACCACGGACTGCACTTGGCACATGGACGTAGCATCTGCCCGGTCCATGTGAGACTTGACAGGCGGCCTGGCCGCGGTATTTCTTGGAGGTGTAGTTTTGTCATACACGGGAAAGGAGTGCATGGCTTCCCCATCCAAGAGTACTTCTGGCAGTGTACCCGCAGGCTCTTCTGTTGATCTCTCTAAAGCTGCCTGCTTCTTCTTCTGTCCTGATACAGTCTGTGGCTATTTCTCCAGAGGTACTCGTTCTCCCTCAGACCATTCACAGCCTCATCCTCATGCTTCTCGAAACGCGTGTACTGTTTCCTCTCTCCTCTCTACTCCTATGCCTGCCTTCTCCTCCTCTGGAGGGGCTTTGAGCAGGACGCTTCAGAAGGGACATTATGAGGCAGGCGCCTTCAGGGGGCTTGAGGCAGCGCAGGCGGCCTTCAGCAGGCAAGGCTTTGAGGGAGTTGGGGTCTGGTCACCACAAAGCAGCAGGAACAACAGCAGCTTCAGAGTCAGTTTTGCACAAGAGAGAGGTCCAAAGATCGCAGCTGGTCCTGAGCCTTGTTACCTATACATCAGAGGGTTTGACGAGTATGCATGGGCGTTCCTATTTTCTAGCCTAGACTGACGAACCATGCTGTTCCTGCAAGATGTAATGCTGCAAGGGCACACGTCTTGTCCCCTTGTATATGCTGACTGTGTGCGTGCTGCATCCTTTTATCTGCGCGGAGCTGACGCATTCATACTCCCCCGGCATGCGAACATGTGAATGCTTTGCTCGGAATACATCCGGCGCAGCATCCCTTTGTTTCCTTCGGGGTGTCGTGATGATTCGGTTGACTTAATCTGCTATTGGGGCATCCCGATCTTTTCCTTCGCGCTATGCATCCGCTTTGATTTAACTGCCCTTCGGGAACCCTTCGGAAGTTGTCATCTGGCTTCCAATCCGCTTTTTCATTCCCGCTAGGCTTCCTATGAACCATCCGTTTTACATCCCCGCTATATACTACCCACCGTCTGTTTTTTTCCATTCTTTTCTGTTTTGTTATGCAAATTTTTGCCACTTTTTTGGAGCGGAATGACAACGGTGGAGCACCCCACACCCGAAATTTTGCTCGTCCGCTGTGTCCTTTATGCATACGTTTTGCATCCGTCGGCCAGTGGGACCGGGCCTTTAAAGCAATTTTTTGCAACCTCAGTAACTTTGAAATGTTTGGACTTCAACTGACCGGAAAATTTTGGGAACTGAAGTCCAGACAGTTTAAAACTTCTGATTCTAGCTCTTATTTTAATTTTAATTATGCTTGTGCATGATAGGAATTTGTGAAATCAAATCCCTACCATGCATTTTGATTGCAAAAATACTATTTCAAAGACTCTGGAGAAAAATACAATATGGTGTTGAAGCTGTAGAGAACTTCAATAAAGTAAAAGTAAAAGTAAAAGTAAAAACATGGACTTTCCACTCATGAACAAGTATAAGTCTAGACAGAACATAATACGTAACGGCACATGGCTATCATTTTATATGGGAAGATAATGGTTTCAGGACTAATTATTTGACCAAAAGAAACAGAACAAGTTTGACATGACATTTTTCTATGCCTAAAAATCTCCTTCAACTGGCCCTAATCACTCATCCATCTTATACAGAATTACAGGCATTGATTGTCACTGCTACTCCATAGTCTTGGGATGAAGTTCTTCTAATTAAACTGAAGATGTCTGCAACTGTACTTATAACTTGTGTTGTTTTTCTCCATTGCAGTCCACTTTTATAGTTATTTTTTCTTGATTTCTGACCCCTGACCCCCTTCAATGACTTCATTTTAACTGTAATAACTTCTCTTCTAATTACTTTGGGCTCATCTCAGAAATTAAATTCAGAAGTTGTGGGAGCACCATCACTTGAGACTTTCAAGAAGAGATTGGACTGCCATTTGTCAGAAATGGTGTAGGGTCCCCCTGCTTGGATGGGGGGTTTGACTAGATGACCCATAAGGTCCCTTTCAACTCTGATTATCTGTCATCTGTCATCTGTTCTGTTATTAGTTTTGATTAGCATATGGATGGGAGCACTTCTTAATTCCTGAACTGTTGCTAGATATAGAGGGTTTTTTTAAGTCTCAAAAGAAGGCAATGGCAAATTACTTTATAACACTGCCAAAAAAACAGCATAGGTGAAAATGCAAGAGTTGAACTTGACTTAAAGAGCTTTTAAATTAAAATGAGTAATTATGGGGTTGTTTTTCAAAACATTTGGGGGATACCAAGCTGAGGAAGGCTGTATGTGGAATTCTCTGATAGAGCTTCTGTCCCTTTCACTGTATTGCAGTTTTTTTAGCTAAATTGTCAAATCTACTGCCTTAAAATAAATGCATGCTTTTTCTCTGAAGCTGCAGTTTGCATAGAAATCGAATGAAAATGTTTGTTTTACTTCAAGCAACTCGTTTCCAAATATATCAATTCTTTGGTTGCTGGGATGTATCCTTTAGAAAGGGAGCAGCAAAAGCATCTTGACTGCATTTCAAAATATGAACAATGCCAGCTATTTTAAAAATCTGGTGAAGCAGAGTGAGCTGACACTACCATATCATTGTCAATAGCTAAGATCTGGGAAGACATAGTTGCACCAGTCTTCAATAAAGTACTCTTTATTTTGTTGTGGCAATCCAGGCAGAATGCCAACTTCTTAACAATTGCTCACTTTTTGAGTCCCTAAAGCTGATGGGAAATCACTGAAAGCTGCAGTTCAAGCTCCAAGTTGCACAGTATAAAGAAAGTTAAGATCAGGAAGAAGATATAAAAAGATAGAGGGTTTTGTTTTTGTTTTGTTTTTTTGCATCAACACAATAAATTACTCCTATTACAGAAGAGATTACAGATATGGCTTTTTAATTTGAAACTTATCTACATTACACCCAGCGTCCCATTTTGTAAGTGCTTTTAATTAAATAACTGTCAACTAAACTCATTCAAATTAATTTTTGTGTAGCAGAGAAGAGAATTAGATTTTATAGTTGAAGAAAATGAGAAAAATGGAGAAGAGGAACTTTACAGGCTATATCATTGGAAACAGGTTAGCCCCAGCCATTCATTTAAAAACCAGCTTGGTCTAGTGGTTAAAGCACTAGGCTAGAAAGAGGGAGGCTGTGAGTTCTAGTCCCACCTTAGCTATGAAAGTCAGCTGGGTGACTTTGGGTCACGAACACTCTCATCCAGTTGTCTATCAGCCCCACTTCATGGGGTTGTGCTGTGGAGAAAATAGGAGGAAGAAGTTGTCTTGGAGATGTTTGCCACTGAGTTACTTGTAAAAATAAAAACGGTGCGATACAAATAAAAATATTTTAAAAATGAAATGCTAGAAAGTGTATGAGAGAACCAAAACTGAATAAAAAGAAACAAGACAAAAAATACAATAGTTCACAGAAGGAGACACAAATGGAGAATACAATATAATATTTGATTTCTGGGCAAAGAAACACATGAGTGTCATAATGCAGTTGATATACAGAAACTTGCTTCTGTGTGCAGATTCTTTGGTGGAGTAAAAGTGCTGGAGATCACAACAACTGATTTGCTTCCTTTTGTTTGAAAGGTTCATGGGTTGAGAAGTTTGACTTGAGATAAATACCTGACTCTCTGTGGCTATTTAAATAGCAATATATGCACCCCACTGAAATGCAATCATCTGCCTACATAAAAATTTAAGTACCTGATGTCTAGATATCCACAGAAGGCATTTTCCAGAAACATTAAGATAATGCTGTGGCACAAATCCTTTGAGAGTCAGAAACTGAACTGCAGACAAAAAGCTAAGGACTGCAACTTGTCACCTAAGCTGGTTTGCACACCAACCATGGGCTGGGCAATAGAAAGACAGGAATATCTTGCTCTGATGAAGCAATTCTTGAATAATGGGTTCCCAAATTTCTTTCATGTGAACTAAAAGAGGTTTCCAGGTCCAATTCAAATTGTGCTATTAAATTCTTGAGCTTTGGACTGCAAGGTCATTTCAGGGGTGCCTCTTCCAAATAGAATCTGCCCATCCAGAAAATCCCTTTGAAAGGGAATGTTAGGATTCTGAACCCATGAGAAATTAAAGGGAATGAGCTTCAGAGGTCAGTGGCAGACTCAATAATGCAGAACAGTTCACTTTTGGAGATATATTTGACTTTTAATTGGTTGGCTTTAAAAAAAAAAATCTTTACAACTGGTCCTGCTTCAATAGGCCCTTGATCTCTTTTGGTGTCTTCTGGGAACTTCTCCCATTGATTACAATTCTGATCTTATGGTTTTACTGAGACGAAGAGGAAGATTTTATTATATGTTGCCATGTCTTTTGTTGCTGAAGCCACCTGGAATCCTTGCAATGAGACTGTCTATATTAAATGTAAAGACTATCTATCATATTTATAGTATTATCATTATCCTATGGAAGAAATCCTCATATAAAGCTTGAGTACAGCTTTCAATATTAACCAGTTTCCTAGGAAAAAATAATAATCAGTCACGAAATTAATCTATTTTATTTCCTGGTCTGAAAATTGATTAAATACTTTAGAAGTAAATAAAATTGGTAGAAAGTTGTGGGTTGTTGTTTTTTTTAAAAAAAAGATTAAGTAGGTCTCATTTAAGTTATTCATCAGTTTGGTTTTACTGATATAGATTTATACTTATTTAAGCATTTCTATATCACACATCAAACCAGAATCTAAGGCAGGGTGTATGTCTATGTGGGTGGGTTGTTGTTGTTGTTAGCATTTGTCCTGCATGATTGTAGAGTCCACTTCTGTTTTCACTGTGCTCACCCAGTTCTAACAGTGACACTCTCACGCAGTGCATGAGGTGATGAGGGATTTTGTTGTTCAGCCAGCTGGCCATAAAATCAGAACTAGATTAGGGCTCAGAGAGGACTGAACCAAGATCTCTAGATGACTTCTATGCCTAAAGGGGACTAGAACTTGGGTCTCTCCATTCTTAATCCTGCATCTTAGCCACTACATTACATTGGCCATTGTATCTATGTGTGTGGGTACATACATGCATATGTGTACATTTATTTATAATCAATGCAAAAAAAGTGTTTAAAATACAGTGAATTAAAGTCTCACCTACATGCCTCCTATATGAAGATAGACTATCTCATGACACAGATTTCTAAAATTTAAGTCCTGCATGTCCATTGTTTAAAAAAAAATAACGATGGGTAATGAAATGTCTGCAAGCAAACAACAAGGCTGAAAAACACCAAGGTCTCCATATTGTCAGCAATACTGACACATCCTGTATTAGTAAGATGAGGAAAACTTGAAAAAAAAACAGTATCATTCACGAAGGAGCAGAATGGGAATAAAGTAGGAAGTCCTTTCTAGTCACTGAAAAATTCTTGAAACCTGCAGAAAATATTAACATTTTAAAGCAGAGGAAGCTAAAGCTCTGCTGGCCACCATTGGTAGCTCTGTATTTTTTTCCCCTCAGCTATAGGCACCTATTCCACGTTGAAAGTCAGCAAGCTTCTGCTCCTTGGATCTCCTGGCTGGGTTATCTTATTACATGATTTTAAAGAAGTGAGAGGATAGACAAAGTTAGAGACTCTTGCAGTGTCAGGAATTACTTTTTAAATCTTTACATCTTATGAAGACAGGAAGACAAAAGCAGTCATTCCCACTTGTTCAAAAAAGTTTACTGGAACTGCAGTGCTTACTGCATTGCAAGAGAATTTGAAGCCCAAGAGTTAAGGAGGAGAAAAGAACATTGAGATCTCTAATTTTTCACCTCAAGAGAAATCAAAATTGTCACTACTACCTAGCTTTGCTTATTCAAATAAACCAACGAAGAAATAAACAAGTAATTAATTGTTTTATAAGCATTCAACCACATATTTTTAAATAAACTTTCCAAAGAAGAAGAACAGAATTTAAAAATCAAACAATGAGAAGCAAAGGCTACCTGAATTTGACTCATCTATTTCTTAATTTGGGATACTTACTTTTTCTTAGAAAATATTTAGTCATCAGTAGTGTCTCTCCCGGCTGTGTTTGCACATATATTCACATATCAAAGATTACAAAAGACAAATATATTTATACATTTTTACCACAGTGACAAAAATAGTTCAGAATAATTGATTCTAGAAAAAAAAAAAAGAGTCTTATGAATTCCAATAAATAAAAAAAACTAAGCTATTTCTCTTGCCTTCATCTTAGGCCTTGTTTTCAGTCTACAGGCCACTTTATGATCTGTGAGATCACTGATTAATTTAAAGCCCAGCTAAAATTTAAATAATACCTGGCAGATAAAATCAACTGCATACACATCAGCCAGACCTCTAAACATGTCAGGTAAAAATAGTTGGTTTTTGTAAACCAAAAATCATTGGTTTACAATAGCAACTGGGATTAGATCTGGCTACCTTGCTTCGCAACTGCAAACCTGGCAATCCCAACTGCTTTCATTAAATGAGGACCTTTAATGAAATAATGTGTATATCATAAAACAAGGACTGTACATGATCGTGACTTTTGACTTTCTGCCAACTTCCATGTTGACTTTGCTTATGGGAAGTCAAAAAGGATTGGAAATGATAATCACATTACCTAATCTCGAGCCAAGTGCCAAGCTCCCACATTGTAATTACATAACTGTAGAGATCCTCTGATGACTGGAACAGACCTGCCAACCCCTGATAAAGGAAAATCTGGAGACCCATGAAAAAAAATCTGGAGATTCTATAAAAAATATATAAAAATAGTGAGATTCACAGTCACGTGAGACATACCACATAAATATTTGAACTTAATTCCATCAGATATAAGATCTTTTACCCGTGTTTCAATACATGGGTAAATGAGGCACAAAATCGAAACAATAATCCCAAATTACATTCAGTTATGACCAATTTTAGAACTGATAACGCATCAGACATAATTTAGTATGTAAATTACAAACAACCTTGGCCTCAGCGTTCTTTCTTCTATTACTACCCAAAGTCCCGAATCTTTGTTTTATTTCTGAGTTTCCCACTCCAGTTACGATGGCGTAATTACCGACATTTCCCCAAGAGCTGGAACAGGTAAATTATAACTATTTTCGAGTAGATCCCAGCACAGAAACACCCCTCCCCCAATTAACTTGATCTGTCAGGCTATCCCCTTCTGAGCAACACGGTGGCGATCAACCGCCGAGCTCAACGCCCTGCGAAGATGGCCAAGACCAAGGCTCACCGTCAGAAAGATTCTGGAGGACAAGGCTTTGGGTGCGACTTCCCTGAACAGCAGAAGTGAAGCCCAGAGGGAAAAAGAGGCAGGGCAAAAGTTGCGGCTCATCGTCCATCCACGGGAGAAAATGGCGCCCGACTTCACGCGCGTTTTACTTGAGGCGAGGGCTGCTAAGGGCCAGCTGACAGGAGTGTGAAGCTAAGACTCTCATCGTGGGAAGCCGCCTCGCTAAGTCGCTGCTCCGGCACAAATCAAGCACGGCCACCGAGAGGGAGAAGGTGGGGATTTTCCTTCCAAGCGGTCATTGAACCCACCGGACTGAAATAACGCTGGCTGCAACCCAGGCCCTCCTCACCACCATATAACGGTGGTTATAAAAAAAAAAGTGTTTTAAATTTGGCGTGAGATTGAAGAGCCTTGTTGTGAGACATGACAAAAAATCGTGAGACTCACGGCAGAACCGTGAGAGTTGGCAGGGCTGCTGGAACTATGAGGAATTATTGTAAGTACTATTTATTCAGCACTATTGTGACTTTGAAAGGTCATTGAGCAAATGGTTGTAACTTGAGAACTACTTAATGCATCTTTTCTAATGTATTTGATGAATGATAAAGCAATTGATAGTAACAACAATATATTTAACCAATCTATATTTGGATTAACCATTCAGTGAATAAAAAGCTTATTCTCTTAAGTGAAAACATCACTATATCAGCATAATTTCTTTAGAGCAGGACTGTCAAACTCCAGGCCCATGGGCCGGATGTGTCCTGCACTGGCCATGCCCACACCTGGTTTAACAAAGAGGTGAAAAATCCTGATATGTCATGACACTGCCATGATGACTTGAGTTTGACATGCCCGCTCTAAAGGGTCTCTGGGCTGTTATAAGGGGCTGAAGGGGAAAGAAGTTGTCTTAAAGATACTATGCTATGCTATGATTATTCTTTTGTCTATTGCAGAAGAACTCCCGTGAGATATTCTGGATTCATCCTAATATCAGTAGCCACAATGATTTTCATTATGACATCTTCATGAACACTTTATTTTAATAGTCTCAAAAAGTCATATCTGCTATTTCAAATTACATATCTTATGCACATCTATAATCCAAGCATCATATTAACTGACTTACATTTAAATCGATTTTAAATGTAACATTAAATGACAATAGGTCTCGTTTCTTTCTTAAATCAAGATTGAAATTGTCCTTGCTATAGGAATTAATTGCCAATGATCTATTTGTGCCAATTGAATGTTACTCCAGAAGTCCCTATTAAGAAGCTCCTATTTATGCAATTCTAAAAGCAAAATTATTTTCCTTTCAAATACAGGTAATTATATCCCCTAGAAGTACAAAAAATTTCCTTGCCACAGCTGGGTTTCTGTTTTTTTATATGTATTCATTTCTCTGTTCCAGATCAGATACTGCTGTGGTTACCAGCCTGCCACGCCTATGCCAGGCTTAAGTCATACCATAATTTTCTGATATTATAAACTGTTATGTTATATTATGAATTTGCATTTAGCATATATATAGTATGCATACTTTTTCGAATACTATAGTGAATATACTGAAGCAATCAATAACCAAAAATATCATCCTTGGAACTTAATTATAATTATTATGTATTTACTATATGGCACATTCACATCACATTTTGATAAAACACAAGAGATTAAAATACAAAATATAAAATATAAAGCATTATATATTAATAATTAATAATTTAGATTAATAATTAGATTAATAATTTTTGGCTTTATTTGTTACAGCCAGGAAATCAGCAAAGTTTCCATTATAGGCTCTATTTTGGCACTCTGACATTATATGTTGGATGGTTTGTTTTTAAGTTACAATTCCATGATGGTATTTTGCTCCACTTATATAGAGGGCATCTGTATATCTACCAGGGCTAGTGCAAATTTGATTCAGTGTTGTCCATATCACACGGGGCTTGTCAAATCTAGGTGTTTTTTCTGAAATGCAATGCAAACTTTGATATTGTGGAGGCATTTTTCTGTTCAATGTTCTTTCCACATATTGTGCAGGTTAAAATCATATTCTAAAAGTACTCTAGCAGTAGAAATAGGATTAATTACTTAATTACAAGAAAAGGTGGGAGAAATCTGATCATTAAAGTATTTTAATGGCCATGCTATGACATTGAATCTCTTAGAATTATATCTTTTGGGTATAACTAGAGGAATATTTTTTCAGAATAAATAACTGTTATAAGTTTACCCCAACGGTGCTTTTTTTCAAGAGCCAACTGGACTTTCTTTTTTTTTCCTTTGAAGATGTTTTGCTTCTCATCCAAGAAGCTTCTTCAGTTCTGACTGGATGATGTGGAATGGAAGGATTTATACTCCTTGCAGATGGCTGGTCATTTGCAGTCTTTTGGAGAGTTGTTGAGGCCACTTGGATCTTTATCTGTGTCTTCAGGGTCACCTGAGTAGTGCAAATGTACGTGGAGCCTTCTTAGAACTGTTATAAGGACTGTGTTGTCAACTGGAGATAGATGATGTTGTATCCTTCTCCCTCTGTTGAGAGAGGGCTGTTCAGTTTTGACATAGATGACCTCTTTGACCCCTCTTTCAAACCAGAGGCCTTCTCTGCCCAAAATGTGGACTTTGCTGTCTTCAAAAGAGTTGCATTTGTCTTTTGAATGCAGATGGACTGCTGAATCATGTGTTGATGGGTTTGTTCTCCTATGTTGTGTGATGCATTTATGAAGTGGTTGTTTTGTTTCCCCAATGTACAGATGTGCACATAAGCTCACTTCACTGTACTGCATATACCACATTGCTCAGTTTGTTCCTAGTGTTTTATCCTTGGGGTAGACAAACTTCTGCTTTTGTGTATTCTTGGATTTGAACTATGTACATATATTGTGTTGGCTGAAGAGCCTCCTGAGCTTTACAGATATTCCTGGAACATAAGGAATGACAACTTTGCTTCATTTATTGTTCTCTTTTTTATCTGTTACGGAGGAGTTCCTGCTGGGTCTTTTGGGGAATTTGATGAAGACCCACTTGGGATAGCCTCACGTCTAAGGGCTTCCTTGATGTGTTTTACTTCTTTTTCTTTCCCATCTTTGCTGGTAGGCAGGCCTTCAGCATAGGGTTTAGCAAACTACAGAGGCTCCAGGATGACATGCAGGAGGAGTTCACAGGAGTAAATCTGATCTGGAGCAATCCACACTTACTCATTCCAAATGGCAACTAAGGCCTCTGTTAAACTGCCCACTTGCTAAAATAGTCTTCAATACAATACAAGTGTTTTAGCTTTGAGGTAACCGTAAACAAAATTCCTCTTTCTTACTTCCATTTTCCCATTCTCTTTCCTTCCTTTTACAGCTGTTTATTTTCATAGCATGAAGGAAAAGCTATGAAGAATCTTCATGTTCATATTCCCTGTTTAAAAGCTTCATTACAACTAAGCTATTTTTGTTCTGATGTATCTGAACCTTCACAGTATTCAATCTTACATCACCTTGGAGGTTGCCTGTTGTAGACCTTGGTATACAACTTTGAATTCTTCACCCAAAACTGGAGAAACTCATTATTCTGATCCATGCTCAAAATTGTGTCTGCCATCATGCACCCCAGGTATAAAACCTACTGTTATTACTGATGGCTATTTTAGCGCCAAAGTGAAATATGATTAATGTATGTGCACGTAGGTTTATATGTATGACAAGGTTTCCCACAACCCCACCCTTTTCTGCCTCAATATTATAATCAACAAGCTCAAATATACTAGTTTTAAAAAGTAATGGTATTTTCCTCTTTCCATGCAAATTTAAAAATAAAATTGGTATTCTTTGACTTGGGTGGTTATTCGGAGCTTCTCCTCCTATTTTAATTCATCATCAAATTCTTTGCATTGTAGTTATTCGCAATTTGTTGACTGTTTGATGGGAACACCACACATCTGAAAAAGGTTCACACCTCCTTTCACTTCCATGGGTGTGATGTACACACATAAGTTCACCTAGGTGTGTACAGTAATAATAACTATGTGTTGGGAGGACAATTTACAAATCAGTGCCTAGCACTACATTGAAAAAACAAAATGAATTAATGCTAAAAATGTCATGTCTTCTGATTTATTTATTTTTTTACATGTCTGAACTGGCCAACTTCAATTGGAAGGGACACTCTGTTGAAAGAACTAAGTTGATGTTCAGTCAACTGTGCCCTGAATATCTGGATTGTTTGTAAAGTAGAGGGTGATTTATAAGTTGAAAGATCAATCATTTTTGCTTGCTTAGTGGAAAAATACATTTGGCATTACCTTCATGCAAGAAGAAATGTCACTTTGAAATTATATTTAAAAGTGTTAATCATGTAATTAGGAAATTATGTGAAAGCACGTGCTATTTTAATGAAAATAATGATAATAAATGATGCTAGATGGAATTCATTTTCAGCCCAGAAGATATCTTTTAAAAAATGAATGGTATAAACCACAGAGTGTTGTCTTTACTTTGGATAGAATCTCTTCTGTTAAAAACACCCTAGAAGCAAATTGTATTTTTTTTTCTATCAAGGTTTTACAGAAAGTATTTCTCAATGAATATGGTATTTATTTAAAATTACAGATAGACAGACAGTCAGACAGACAGGCAGGCAGATAGATTTCACACATACACATTTTACATATCTATATATTTCTCTCTGCCTGTGTGTGTGTACCTTTATTACATTTAATATACAACTCTTTTCAATAAACTATAGTTTAAAATCAGGGCAGGAAATCTTTTTCAAGGTGGTGGCTAATTTGGAATGTTAGAGTTGAGTCAAAATGGCTACTTTGGCTAGATTTGCAATGATCTCTTTGAATGAAATAGTTACTATTTACCAACCAGTCCTAACTTAGTCCTTTTTTTTTCCTGACCAAGCAGTCGGCTGCAGTACCTGCCACTATAATTTTCTTAAAACATTTACAGGACAGACTCATGAATAGTCAATGTGCAACTGCGGTAAATCACTAAATTCACTTGCATTTTCATATATTAAAAAGTTACTACTAGATGCTGTAGCTGCTGGTGTTTTATTTTGCATCTTGAGGTAGAGAGAGGTAGGATCCATATGTTATTTAACATAAATGTTTTTAAAAGTCAGGTGGGATGAAGGATCAGATAAACAGTAAGAAAAATGGCTGCAGGAGGCCAATAAAGCCACACTGTTTGTGTTACCAAGCCCTGCTTTACAAACTTAACTATTACTTACTTATTTCTGGAAATTCCATAAAAGTTTCTTAAAGACTGTTACTCAATGATAGAGCCCATGTTTTGAATCAGAAGATCTACCTCTCTACCCCTGGTATCTCCAGACCAGGGTGGAGAAGCTCCAGGGACTCTTCATAGAATTCCTGCCAACTGAAGAAGGCCAATGGAGAGAGATGGAAATGATGGCCTGACTTTGTGAAGGCATGTTCTGTGCGTGCACCATGTTCCTCAGCAATGGCTTTTTTTAATCCCCAAAATTAGTGTAACATAGCCACATCTATTTTTGATTTACCAGAAAGGCTAAGATGTATAATTCTCTTTGTGCTTGAATTGGCTGAGAGATTGTCTTGAGATGTTCCTTCTTTTTTTTTTCAGCATTCCCATATGTTGCACATGTTGCTCTGGATCCTTCTTGCCAAGAATTCCCAACCTTGTTATTCTTGTCTGGTTTACATCTGCCTCCCTCAGAGCTCATGGTGGGTGGCTGCTAGGTGGTTTGTCAATACTCCAGCTTTCTGCAGACTTCCAGATCTACATACAAGTCCCTGGGATATGGTTGACAACAGTCTTTGGAAAGAGGAGGAATAAAGTAACATTTCAAGTTGAAGATTATAAATAGGGCTTTTTTTAATCGATAGTGCTTTTTCTTTGGTTGTGTATATAATGTTAAGGAATACCTAGATGTAAATAGATCAGCAATGGTACCGAAATAAGATAGATGACCTTTATTGTCATTTTTTACTGTGGGCACACTGGCACACATTAAAAATAAAATTCTGTTGCCTGCTCTCAAAGGTATACACATACCTAACATAAATATACACATGCAATAATAAGAGCGGAAGCAGCTGCAGCCAAGCACGGTACCGCCATCTTGTAAAAAGTATTATATAAAATGTGTTACATAAGTGGAACTTCAAAGAAATATTTCAATAGGGATTGACTGTTTTTGCTCAACTTCCCAATTATAAGCTATTTCTTTCTTCAAGATATTCTTTGCCTCAATTTTGTATTCTCCAAAAATTAGTAGACAATTCTGTAACCACTAAACATATTTAGGTCACACTGGTTTATTTTTCTGGGATTCTTCAGTCCCTTAATAGTTTTTTCTTTTTTATACAAACTAGGAGAGTTCTCTTAAATTTGTTGCTAAATCCTTCTCTTGGGCTACTTGAAAATCAGAGAATGAGCTTGCTGTTAATTTTTACATAAGTGCAACAATAAGTTTACTTGTATTAAGTGTAATCAATATTTATTGCATTTCTATTTGCCTTTTCCTCCAAGAAACATTCCTCTAGTAGTCTACATATGTGTGGCTACAGCTTTCATCAAGCCAAGCATAATCTTGGCTTTTTCTCTGTTGAGAATTATTTGCAAATGTTCCTGTTTGGTTTCCTCCCCAGACTTTTCTTCCTGGTTTTCAACCTGTGATATGTGGGTCCTTGGTCATCACAGGGGGGGTCTGCAAAGGCTTGAAGAAATGTTATGATTTAAATATTGAGTTTAAATCTTGGTGGTCCGTGGCCACAAAAGGTATTTAAAGAGGGTCCATTATGAAGAAAAGGTTGAGAACACTGGACTAGCTTATGCACAAGAAGTCATCTCCATAAATCTCTTAGCAGCCCAATATGCATCCCCACATCAGTATTATCTTTGATGAGAACATTGGCTGACTTTGTTCCCATGGTCCAAGAAGCAAAGGGATAAAATACAGGTAGTTCTCAACTTACAGTTGGTTACTTCATGACTGCTCGAAGTCATGATGGATTTCCCCAGAGCTACTTATGACCATTTGCAAAATTACAATGGCTGCACATGCGCTTGTGCACACGTGGACACAAACGTACAAACATACACCATGGTCATTTGGTTGCATTTTGGGTTCTAAGCAAAAGGCTCACCTTTATGGCTGTTTGCAGCATCCCATGGTCCCAAAACTACAGCACATGTCATTTTCTTTTGCTGTTTTCTCATGTTTACTTCCAGTTTTTGGCAGAAAAAGAGCACCCACTGAGGAATTAACAAGTGCAGTGTTTGCTTAAAGACTATAGTGTTCATTTAAGAAATGCTACTCCCAGGTCATTTTTAGAATTTGGACTAGAAACAATCTTGGTATACTTTTCCTTGCACACTTTACTTATTCAGCTCAAGCAATGGCAGTTTTCCAAGCTTTCAAACAGCATAATTAATTACATAAATTAAATAATAGAAGATATTCTCAGAAAAAAAGAACTACACTAATTTTGGGAGTTGCTCCTAGACGGTATCTAATGTGTCAGATTTTTTTAGAAATGCAAATAATTTTTGTTTTAAAGTAGTAACACGGATGGACTATACATAGTATTAGACCAGAGAAACTTGCTGTGCTTCTTGCAGAACCAAAATATTTCCATGACCCAATTATGTGGTTTCATAGTATTTTTCTTATGCTTCTAGTTGAAGATGCAGCTTGCAAGAACTCTCCCATATTATTCAATTTTAAAAAAAGGAAGCAACTTTTATAATTTTGGACATTCTCCAAGACATCTGGAATATATAGTAGTCCATAATAATTGCATTCCTTTCATTTGGTGTTAGATGTATGATTTTTTTAAAACATTCAGAATAAATACACAAGAACATATAAAATTTGCCAACATTCTGACTATTCCAGTTTGTAATGAAGTTATCTCAACAAAGAAGAAGTACTATGTAGATGAAGACAGGAACAAACATGATTCTTAATGGCTAGACTCCTGAAATTTAGTCCCCATAACAGTGTTTGAAATGGAATTTCATGTGTCCCCCCCCATTTAATTAAATAATTGTCATTGAATCTCATGAAGAAAAGTGAAGTGAAAATTTGCCTATCCTTTCTATTACTCGTGATGATGATGGAGCAGTTCCAACTCCATGGTGCCGGTCAACTTGGCATAGTTTGGGTTGTTCAAATACTATGAATTGCAAAGTACTTTATTAAACTTTGCATTAATTAAAGCATTTTTAAAGATGGCATTTGATTTTGAAAAATATCTCAAATGTGAGCTAATTTCTTTGGGTCACCAAAGTCAGAACTGGCTTCCATTCACTGCAACTGCAACATTGCCTGTATTGTTCAACTACACACTATACCTAAGGGTAAATAAAAACAGAGACATACATTTTGCCAGTGATAACGTACTAAAATGTTTCTTTCATTCTTAATGCTGAAGGCTGTTGGATTCTGTTATATTTAACATTTGCGCATGTTTGGGCTAGATAGACAAGCATACATAATAGTTCTCTTAATTAACATTCATTAGTTCAGAAGAATTTGATTCCATTTTCCCCACTGAAATTAACTTAATTTCTTCCCCTTCTCCCACAGTAATTTTAATTTGTATTCATCATTCATTGACATACGTCTTGCATCTCTTGGTGCTACAGTATTTAAATACAGTCAGTCTTGTCCTTAAAAAATAAATAAATAAAACAGGTCATGAAAGACAGCTTAATCTCTCTGTGCATTCCCCTGTTGTTATTTTTTTTTTTTAGTTTCTTGTGATTCAAATTGCCCTCAGACGAATGGTGTTGAGTATTTATCTGAATAATTTGTTGAATAATGTTAGATAATTCCACCCTCTTTTTGTCAGTGTGTATTAACATGTCAGGAAGTCTTCTCCTGAAGGGTCCTTAGCTAGATCTAGCTGGATTTCATGGAAATGCCATGAGGTCATGTAGTTTTCCCATTGAAGGTTGTGAACAGGAATTAATTTTGTTCTCTAAACAAATGCAGCATCAGTTAACTTTCCTGATGTCTAGCTCCCTGGACTGAGTCATTTAGGCTTTGTCTCCTTGAAAACTGTCCCAGTCTGCCTCAAGGAAAACTAGCAGGGAGACTAGAAAAGTACTTCTTCACCAGAGTTTTTTTGTTACTAAAACAAATTGGAATCTTTGCCTATACTTAGCTTTCCCTTCATTGACCATTTTTCTTTTGTCCAAATCAGTGAGAAATATTTCGCTGCCTGAAACTGAAGAACAAATGGCACATAAGCACGCTAAGATCAACAAGAACAATCACAATAGTTGCTATTCTTTGCTACAGAGATCTATAACAGGATACTATCTTGATCAGTCTGGTGCTGCTTACTGTTTGTTTTTTTAATATGCACACAAAAGACATGTAATTATGTGCAACTGAATATTGGGTTTAATGATAAATGAGAAGCATCAGGTAAAAATCTGTCAACTGAAAGGATCTTCCAAGTAGTCACCTTCTTATAAGATTTCCTTTCTTAAAACAGAGGTGAAGGTTGAACTCCTAACATGAAAGTAAAACAAATAAAACAAATATGGTTCCTGAATTAGATCATATTGGCCATATTTCATGATAAAGCTGTCATTTCTGACAGACTTCTTTCTGACTCCACCCTCACGCTCTAATCCTTAAATTTGCAGAAATATTTATATTGCTGAAAAGAATGGCACTGCCAAGTTGCAAAACTTTCATTCCACAGCTCCTGTACAGATCTTAACTTCCACAGTCCCAAATCAACACATTGTAAAACATCTGTAAACATGCATTTAATCTCCATGACTCATAGATATAGCTCTGCTGGGAAGTTAGCTTGTAGTAAAAACAGATATTCTATTTTATGCATTAATTAGCAAGCACATTTTATCTAAACTAGTGCACATTCAGTACTCTAACAGATATTCATAATTATGGGTTGTAATTGTGTATGGATTGCAGTGGTTGAATGCAATATTGATTTATGGAAACTTATATAAATAGATACAACTGTTGTTCCTATTGAACATTCAAAGCAAAAATTCTGGCCAACCAGAGGTGGTATTTACCGCTTCTCCGAACTACTCAAAATTTCCATTACTGGTTCTCCAGAACCTGTCAGAACTGGCTGAATACCACCTCCAGTCATAAGTGTGAAAAAAAATGATCATAAGTCGCTTTTTCTAGTGCCATTGTAACTTTGAGCGATCACTGAATTCATCAAGGAAGTAGTTTCCCCGTCTATCATTTGTAAACTATGTGGCAGTACTGTTTTTCTAGTGCGCCATAATACATAGTCTATCTCTGTAACTAAGAAATGAAAGGGAAAATGCAGTGAGATGAATTCCCATGGTCTTAAATGAAGCTGAAGAAATCATCCCAAGGTCAAATTGTGGGTCAGAAGCAGAACAGCAAGTAAGAATGCCATTACCATTCCTAGGGCTGTTGGCTGCAATACTACTCCTAAAGACACGACTTTCTTCTTAACAATTCCTTCAGTGCAGAGAGCCAATTGAAAGGCCATTATTAACTCTGGAAGTCAAAAGCCAGCCATAATACGAAAATACAGGGCAGAAAACTACCTACCAATTCTCCTTAGAAAAGGGCTCATTAACTTAAGCTAAACACAGTTTCTTTTCAGCTTTCTATTGGGAAAGAGGCTTACATTAGTGAGATCCAACAAATGTAAAATAACATGTGGTGTATGGAATTTCTATAACATTTACATATGGTTTTTAATGTGTACTTTTTACACATAGATGAAGCCATTGTTGGATCTAATGTTTTATAAGAGGGTGGCTGCTCTAGGAAAACAAATCATTGCTTCCCACTAAGAAAGTACTTCTTCTCTTCCAATATAAATAATTAACCACCTGGGGTGGGGGGAAATGATAAAAATTCAAACTCAGTGCCATAGTCCTAGGTAAAATCAAGATCACAGTTAGGGCATCATTGTTATTTTTTTTTAAGAAGGAGGATTTTAGCAGATCTCTTTGATGTCTTAGGTGGTGGCCTTTCAATTTTTTTAATTCTAAATCCAAATCTACCAAAAAAACCCCAAAAGTTCGTGAAATGCTTAAAGGGGATTTTTTATTATTATTATTGATTTGAATTAGTAGGGTAGAAGCTAATTGCATGAAACAGAATGCTGCAAGGCAGAAATCACATGTAAGCAACATCTTTGATGCCTCATTGCAGAATATTTTTTCCCATTTCAGTTGATATGTACATATTGTAAATTAGGCTTCCTAATTGTGATCTCTCCTGTCACTTTTTACTCACATTATACACCTATTATTCTGGGACTAAATTCAAGAAAGTTCTGTCCTAATGGACATTTTGCAAGGTGGATGGACTCAATTATAGCGACAAGGGGGTACACCATTGGAAAATACTTTTAAGGATCAGCCTTGGGGGGGGGGGG
>BHFT01056536.1:0-26603 GCA_004320025.1 Laticauda laticaudata
GTAGACTTATCGGGCGTTTCACCACTTATGGCACGTGATCCACAGGTTCTAATACCCCCTGAAGCTAACTAATTTATTTAGACTGCTCCTCAATCTTTGTTTTTAACGCAAACGGGACTCGCCTGGCTTTTAGTCTTTCTTGGCGTTACCTGGGGGATCCTAGACTGAAAGAAATAGGGTTTCCCCGATACTTGCCAAAGTGAGCCGTCAAAACACGTCTTGGAATTCCCGCGCATTAGGTCTTCCTCCAGCTCGGTTGTGACTCACTCGCGTCTACACCCGGTCATCCCGATGACCCCAATTGCGCGAAACCCATTCGATGCCCAGTACGGACTCACAGTTCTATCTCGATCGACTTATGGTCAGCGGAAGTACACCTCAACATAGATGTTTATACGTGACTTTGGAAACTGACCCATGCCAACTACGGGATTCGGTTTCCCTGCGTAGTCCTTGAGTGTTAGCCCTGCCTTTTGGAGTTATCTTTTGGTTGGATGTCAGGGACGAAGTTGCTCTTTAATGGACTGTCCAAGAGACCATGGATAGGAAGGATCCCCGAGCTCTACTTCCATTTCGCAGGGCTTCCCTTCAATTCTTACGCGTTATCTTAACTTTTCTTTCCACTTTCCGTCTTAGCGCTTCCTATCTGTAACAGTTTGATGTGCTATTCTCTCTGCTTTGCGGATATGTTGCTTAGTGTTCCGCTGCCACTTTCTCTCAGCTCGCCTGGCTTGGCTCACGTTGGGGGAATTGTTGCATCTCGTTGCGGCTGTAGTTTTTTCTGCTTCCTGCAGACTTTCTCGATATGCCCTCGTTTCTTGCCAATTTCCTGCCAGATGGCATCGAGAAAACCTGCATTCAGCTCTTGGGTGACTTCCTCCGCAGCCAGCACATTCCCGCCAAAATCTCTTTCCACGCTCTTTCCTGCTGGACATACATATGGTGGACCTCGTCGTCTTCTTCAGTCTGATTTCGAGACGTTTCACCATAGTCTTCGTGGTGGGTTGGTAACGCGGAGACTGTTTTCTCCTTGTGGCCAGGTTGTTTCATCTCTGCTTGTGTCATCTGCTTCATTGTAACGGGCCGATATTTTTTTTGACGCTTCAAGTGGCTGTGGCTTCCGCGATGGCCTCGGCTAAGTTATTTTAGGCTTGTTTTAGTAGCTTGCTTTGTGTGTTGAATTCTCTTATAGTCCCCAAACACTACTCGGTCTCCTCATAGCCTCATCAAGGTTTAGGAAATTCGCACACTCTCCCCCTATTTTGTCGAGAGCGGCTACGAAATTGGCTTACAGTCTCACCTTCTCTCTGGTCTCTCCAGTAGAATTCGCTGCCATTTTATCAGGTTGAGACACCATTCGGTGCTTAGTTGGCTTTCAGCAGTCTCTGAAGTTCAGCCCATGTTAGTTGTTTAATGTCTCGGCGCTTCGCCAGGGCTTTAGCCCATCTTGAAGGACGGTCAGCCCGCAGTGCATTAAGAAAACGGCTCTCTTGTGTTGTTCTGAGATGTCCTCCATCTCCATTGCTTTCCACGGTACATCTTGGAAACGGTCTACATAGGAATCCCAAACCTCTTCGTTGGCGATTAAAAGCTGCGGGCGGTGCGTTGTTCCCAGCCATTCTGTTTGCCGTCTGGAACTTTCTCTCACCGCATGCCTCGGCTTCGCGTTTAGATGATCCATCCTCGTCGCCAGTGTTTTTGTCCGGAAAAACGGAGGTCTAGACCGCGGTTCTCCAACAACAAAGTCTTTATTTCTTAACAGCAGTTTGAAAACGGAAACAATTGGCTCAAGCCGCGCCAGTCTTTTATACCTTTTTGTTATCTGCCCGGCTTGTAGCCAATGACATTCTGTTTGAGTTTGCCGCCTTCCCTGCGGCTTCAGGATTGGCCTTCCTTGAACCAATCCCTTCTAGTTTTAAGCAACCAATCAGAATGTGTTATTTGGAGCCAACTATTTACATACAGAACAAATACTGTCCAATAATCATTACATCTTGAATTAAGTCCACTATTTCATATCCATTGATGGCTTCCTCTACTTCCCTGTCTCTTCAACTTTCTTTCCCAAGAAAATTTTCCCTTTTTGTAGGTAGATTTTACTAGATCTCCTTTGATAAAAAAAAAAACCATAATGGGTATTTATAAAATCAAATTATGTAAATGCACAGCAACTAGCTTTAAAAATCTTTTCTTTGGTTTACTTATCCATGCTGCAGCTCCTATTACACTAATATTCTGATAGCATAATATTATAACATTTGCCTAACATAGAGAAGGTCACTGGTTTGTAAGCCAACATAATCTTTTTTATTAAAATTTACATTTTCTCTTCCCAGACTTTCTACTTTATAGCAAGCACATTGCTATTAATTGTAGTCATAACAGCAACATTATTACTCCAAACTGAATAAGTACTGCAAAAAATATTGCAAAAAAATAATGCAAAAAAAACCATTTACCTAAGACTGGGTGAAAAGAGAGTCAGAGAAACAATGACAGAGAGGAGAGAGATAGGTGGTGTTTAAAACTGCAAAATAATGTGGCTTTGACTTAAAGCATATACTTTTCCACTTTTAGTAAATAAATAAGTAAACATCACCAGATATTAGTACCATAAGGCAGAGTTGCTGTTGGAGCTTCCACATGCAACAGGGATGACATGTCAAGTGTCAGTCAGTCATTTGTTTGTTTGTTTATCAAATTAATTGGCTACCCACCTTCCCACAGGGTAACTCTTTTGCACTCTTGTCCTCAATGGATTATCCATCGCTTGCCAAGGTTTTACATAAAATCAGTAGGTGCATTTTAACTGATCTGTGGCACTTCTTCATCAAATGATCAAGTTACCATATCCTATCTGCATTTTGTTAAAAAATCACTCCCTTTGTTGACAAGAAGATAACTTGTGATTGAATTTTGCTGAATGCCTTTATAGTCATATTTATGGTATGCAGGAGGGGGCAATATTTTTGCCAAGGCACTCTCTCTGAACATTGTTTTGTACTATTGTCTTCACTTGCAGTTGGCTGTGCAAACGGCTAGTGTAGACCACACATTTAGGCCCATATCAATGACCTGAATCCCAAGAGATCCCAGTTGAAACACGATTACATCACACTCATCTCTTTAACATTGGGTGTTATGTTGTTGAGGTAATTCCCCGTTAGGAGAATGAGCGCATACAGAAAGAGGTAGTGAGATGAGTGAAAAATAACACACAAACAGCACACAGATACACTGTACAGTAAATGTAGGTTTTTACTTCTCATAAACGTTTAAGCAAAGTCCAAGNAAAGTAGTTCAAGTCATTCACAGGTAAAGCAGTCAGTGTTCAGTTCAGGGATAATCCAAATATCAAAGTCCAGTATCAAAAACAGTTCAGTAGCAGACTTACATCAAGGATCAGTTACAGTCATTTGGAGGAACGGCAACTCTCTCCAACAGAAAGGAACAGAGAGACTGAGACTAAACAACCCAAGTTTCTGGCTCCATCTTATGGCCATTTGAGAAACCACACCCAATTACAGTTTTAGGATTCTCTTAAAGATATAGTATTAAAATGTCTATATTTTAATACTAATTTATATATTTCCAACCCAAATAACTGTTAGGCGACTTACATTCCTAACACAAACTCTGATTTTTACTATTTACTTCCAAGGCAAAACTAAATGTTATGAAATACATAACATTGCCAAAGCAGGTGATATTTCACATTGATGTTCCTTTTCATTATTTAACATACAATAGCAGATGGTTTATTATTCCAGAAGTCCACATACGGTTTATTATTTCAGAAATTACAGAGTACAGTTGAAGAAGGACTGTTGTTTCATTAATAGCAAAGTGAGCTGTTTCAATTTTTCTGAAACCTAGAGAGAGACCTGACATTTATTCCAAGCAATGTGTTCTCATGTACTTGCAAACTTGTTTTAAATATCCTCTTTCCATGTGTCTACAGGGCAAACCAACAAGTCATGCTAAATGTCACTAAGATGGAATATGGTGGGCAAAATATCACAAAACATCTGGATCTTCCCTGGTATTTAGGAATGTATGCAGGTAAAAATCTTTAAAATGTCACTATAGTTTGCAAAAATCTATGCCATGATCCTAAAATATGAAATGTTTCTATAATTTTTAAATGTTACTAGACAGCCTGTGTCTCATTGGATCATTTTCTAGCAATATTTCCGTATCATGTAAGTATGCTGGTACATGCCCACATATTCTTCCCAACGCCTTGTGTGCAACTCCACAACTTCTATGCATCCTCTCTCACCTATGTGGCATCTCTCATGCACCCTGTGCATAGTCCCTGATCTGCGCACTGCTTCTTGCATCCTCCATTTTGTATGGTGCTGACAGGAATGGTATGCAGGAATGTAGTTTAGATCAGGAAGGTTGTCAGGCCCAGGTGTGCAAGTGTGGGTTGTGGGAATTGGGAAGTTACACGAGTATATGGAGGAGCTGCCTTGAATGTTAGGCGATGTGGTGTTGGTCAGGAAGGGTGTGCGGAGCACCCAAGAGAGGCTGGAGAACATCAGGGTAGAGGGGGCTTGCAAACTTTTCCTATCAACTTCCCCATTGCTGATGCTCCCTGCCAGTTTCCCATAAGCAAAGACTTTGATTGAGAAATTGGCAGGGAGCATTGGCAATCAACAATCAAGTTTACATTTCCTGCCGGCTTCCCCATTGACTTGTGGGAAGCTATCAGAGAACATAAATGATGATCACGTGGCTCTGACTGTAACAATGTATCTGTGCTGAAGCAGTGGCAAACAACACAATAACACTGAAATTTATTTATTTTATTCATTTATTAGAATTTGTCAAACAAAAACGAGAACAACAATAAAAAAATACAGTGACAGGGACGATAGGCACATTGGTGCACTTATGTACCCCCCCTGTACCAACCACTTAAAGGCCCTGTCACACTGCCCAACGGATGCAAAACGGACACAACGGACGAGAAAAATGTTCCATCCGTTGTTATCCGCTCTCAGAAGGGGCAAAAAATTTGCATAACCGAAGCGGAATACACGGACGCGGGAGGATGCAGGGCGGATGGAAAGCAGATGCGGAACGGAAGCCCAGCAGATGGAAGTAGATGGGAAGCGGATGGCACATCTGTTAGGCTTCCGGGGACGCTCAGCAAAGTGGATGCGGAAACGGATACAGCGGATGCAGAGCGGATGCACAGCGGGATGAAGCGGATGCACAGTGGATGGCACAGCGGATGCACAGCGAAGCCTAGGATGCCGAGCATTAATTGCACCATGCGGTGGAGATGCATTGCGTCAGCCCCGCGGATATAACGGAAGCAGTTCGGAAGCAGGTCGCCATTCAGAGGAAAGACCTGCTTCCAGACACGTCGACTGCCTTGCCTGTCCTGCCTGCACTGTCTGCCTGCATGTCTCCCTGCCAGCCTTGCTGCCAGCTTCGCTGCTAGCCTCGCCTGCCAGCCTTGCTGTCTGCCTGCCTGCCAGCCTTGCTGTCTGCCTGCCTGCCAGCCTTGCTGCAGCCTCCCTGCAGCTTGCCTGCCTGCCTGCCTGCCAGCCTTGCTGCCAGCCAGTCTGCCTGCCAGCCTTGGTGCCTGCCTGCTGCCAGCTTTGGTTCATGCCTGCCTGCCAGCTTGGTGCTGCCTGCCTGCCAGCCTTGGTTCTGCCTGCCTGCCAGCTGGTGCCTGCCTGCCTGCCAGCCTTCCTGCCAGCCTTGGTGCGAGCCTTCCTGCCAGCCTTGGTGCCTGCCTGCCTGTCAGCCTTGGTGCCTGCCTCCCTGCCAGCCTTCCGGCAGCCCTTGGTTCCTGGCAGCTCTCCTGCCAGCCAACACCCCACAACCATGCTTGAAGGCCAGGCAAGCCTCAGCCATTCTGCTGCAGCCCTTGCAAGAGGGACAGGGCTACCATCGCCCCCTGGCCCTCACTCTGGTTCTGCTGGGGCTTTCTGCAGCACGGGCTCGCTCTTCTGGGGCTGGGGCTTCTGCTGCTTCTGCTTCTGGAGGAGCTGATGACAAGCACTCCAGCACCAGCCACCTCCACAGCACCTGCACCCTTCACCCTGAAGACTGAGTGACCAAGAGGAGTGCCAGAGCTCATTTTGTCTTATAGCTTGTTGTTAATAAAGTCTATTTTTGATTCACACACTTGCTTCAATTTCTTTTTTTAATAAAGTCTTGCTGGAAACTTTTAGAAATGGTTTAAGCCTTTCCATGCTTGTGGGATGGGTTAAGATAGCAGTGGGATGGGTAATAGCTGTGGGATAGATAAACCTCCAGTGCAAGCATAGTGGGACTGTATGGTCCACCTCCCAGGTGCCACACCTATGGCCTTTATTATCAATAACAATGTAATCATTGATCCACCACATTTGAACATAAACACAACTCTTTATTAAATGCCCTGTTCCATTGTCGGGCCACTCAACATACATGGCACAATCTCATCAGTGTGATGAGGCAGGCTCAAGGAAGCATCCATTAAGCATCTATCATCCTGTCTTGCCACTCCACTGCCCAGCTGGGGAGTTGCACCAGTGTTCAGGAGGTTGCGCTGGCTTTCTTCCTTTTCATGTGAAGCTCTGTTGGGGCTTGCACATCCTGAGTGTCTATCAGGTTTTGCCCTTGCCTCCATTCCCCAGGCTCCATGTCCCCATTGCCTTGTTGGAGGTCCACGAGCCTGTTCTGCAAGACTGGTATGCGGGTGCGGCATGAGATTGTGGCAGGATGCAGCAAGCTTCCATGATCCTCCTCACGGTCCTCTGGCGCGATGTTCGTGGTGGTGAGAAGACCTGGAACTATTGGCCAGGATGCCAAGGCGTTCTCCACCACCCGCCTTGCCCTGGACAGCCTGTAGTTGAAGATCTCTCTTCATCGGGTGAGGAGTCTGGAAGTGTAGGGCTTCATGAGGGTAGGTTTTGTGAGGGAGAAGGCGTCATCCCCGATGAAGTAGGGCACATCTTGTGTGTCGTTGGGCAGGGGTTCTGGATCTGGGAAGCCCACGATGAGGTTGCGTTCCAGCTTCCTCCTTGAGGGTGCTGCGTTGTATACCTGGGCATCTGAAGATGAGCCGTTGCCTGAAGCATCAATGTACATGACTTGTAGTCAGCATCGACCATGGCGAAGAGGATGATGCTGAAGAAGACCTTGTAATTGAAATAAGTGGACCCCAACTTGGCTGGAGGCTTTTGCAGCCCACGTGCTTGCCATCTATGGCTCCAACGGTGTGGGGAAGTTCCACTTTGATACCACTGCTCTGCAACTTTCTTCCATCCTTCTTCAGTGGAGGGGCACCGGAGGAGCTCCTGCCTTGATTCTTCGATGATGGCCTGCACCACTTCTCTGACCACAATGCTGAATGGTGTTGGATGGCACCCTCCAGCCGTACTGCATGCTGCTGTAGGTGTCCTGAGGCAGGTGGCGCAGAGTGAGTGCCACTTGAGGCCCAGGTCCAGGCTGGGCCGGAAATTGGTGCTTGCCTTGGTCAACCTGGGTGTCAGGCGCTGCACAACTTCTCGTCAAACATGGCTGGAGGCATCCTCATGAAGTTTTGGAATGCACGAGGGTCTTCGTTCCTGAGCTCCACCATCAGCTTGTTGTACAGTCCGTCCTCTGCTTTTCTGTGAACCATCTTCGTACCAGACGCTTCTGCCGCCCCTTTTTCTTCCCATAGTAGAGTTCACAGAGCCTGTAGATGACTTCACACTGTTGCAGAAGGATGGTGGCTGCCAAAAGGACTGTGTTACGATCCACGGTGGAATGACTGGATGCTGAGAAGAGGAAGAGGCATGATGAAGGCTGCAGAGGTCTGCAGCAGGGCTGCTAGTCTGAAAGTGAGACCAGATTGTTTTGCTCCCCCTTTTTTGGCAGTATAGGTGTCCCTTTGCATCCTCTAGGCATCCTCTAGACATCCTTAATTCTGAGATACGGTCCCCTCTGCGATCGTTTTTTTCCGTTTTAAACGCTTTGTTTCCGTGCTGCGTCCGTTCTGCTTCCTCCCTGCGTCGAGAGGATGGAATTGCGCGGATGCGCAGCGGATGCCATAGTGGATATAGCGGATGCGTAACGGATGCAGAAACGGATGCTGTGCGGATGCGCAGCAGATGCATACCGATGAATTGGATACATTTTCTGCGCAAAGTTTTGAGGCAGCTCAAACCTTCTGAGCAAATGAAACCGTCAATAAACGGATGCTGGACGGATAGAGAGGAAGCAAAATGGAGGCAGTGAGTACATCGTGTTAACCAACGGCTGGCAAGCTTTTTTGTCCGTTTGACATCCTCTTTGCATCCGTTGGTGCAGTGTGACAGGGGCTGAAGTGTGATGTAAGGTCCACAGAAGTCAATTTGTGACTGAAACTGTGAAAATTTGTAGTTGAAACAACTGAATCAGGTAGAGCATTCCAGACTTTGACAACTCCATTTGACAACAGAAATCATATTTTTTACAGTCAAGTTTAGAACAATTTGCAATGAGTTTAAAGCTGTTGTTAGCGCATGCATTATTGTGATTAAAACAAAAATAGTCATTACAGGCAAAACATTACTACGTTTAATTTTGTATGCAATATCTAGGTCTGAGCTCAAGCAATGAGTAGTGCACTCTAACCACTGCACCACCATGGCTCATCCAGCTTTTCATTGGACTCTTAAGGAACCACTGTGTATGCCAGGGATAAGCATTCTGCAGAATACAGACGGCCCTGTAGTCATTTTGTAACTGAGCAACCCTGTTGAAATCTGGGGCAAGTCATCCATTTTTAGCTGAACATTTTTTTCCTAAAACAAGACATTTATTGCATGAAATTGTATTTTAATAGACTCATTTAACTTCTTTACAACTCCATCCCCAAAGTGTGCCCCATAGCACATAGATCTACCTGCTCAGAATCTCACTGACGTTATCTCGTCACGTGCAAAAAAGAGAAAAATAAAATGAAAGGACAGCCCTACAGAAAGATTGTTCACCCTATTCTACTACAGCACTGTGATCAGTTCTCATAGAATCCTAACATTAGTAATTATTATAATATTCAGTGCACATGAAGCCCAGTATTAGCAAAATAATTGGTGGCTGTGAATTCACATTGTTGTGTCTATAATGATAATTTATTAAATTATATGCTGCCAAATTCCCAGTGATTCTGGGCAGCTTAAAATATTTAATTATTAAAACATTTAAAAACATTCAAAAAATATTTAAAAACAAAGAAAAACAAAGAATGTACAAACCTGAATTGTTTAGCTGGATCCTTTGTTAATTGGCTGTCAGTGAAATATAGGTCCATGAATGCGCCTCTGTTAGTTATTTTATGTATGCTTGCCAACAAATGGATAAATAGAAGCTCTGGGGCAGAAGACTTTCTTTAGGGAAAAGTATAAGGAAGAGTTTCCCAGACTCACTGCCAGACAAGCTGGGCACTACACGCATCCAATCAATCAATCAATCAACCAATCAACCAATCAATCAATCAATGAATAAATAATTTACTTTAATGATGAACTTAAGTCAGATCATGGGCTTATAAAAAAAGCTATTTTCACTACTTGTTTTGTCAACATGTACCTCAGTTATCTAAGCTAGAGGCAAATAACTTGTAAGAAGTTTGGGCAGAATTACTTATTTTCTTGTTGCAGAAGATTTGTTAAATTAACAGTTAACAGTATTTGATGTTAAACAAATTAATGTCAAACTATTATCATTGTGTCACATTTATTTAAAAAAATGAAGCTGATAGATTACATTATGTAATGCTGCTCTTAATTTAAATACAGGTTTAACTGTGGCTACGATACTTTTCAGTATACTGAGGAGCCTACTTATGTTTCACATTTTGGTTAATGCAGCTCGGACTTTACATAATAAAATGTTTCAGTCGGTTTTGAGAACACCAGTGCTGTTCTTTGACAGAAACCCTATTGGTAAGTTTCTATCACTTTACAATAATGGAATACTGCTGACTATTCTAGGGATGGGCAAGAAGAAGTAAATGATATGTGATTCAAGAAAATCATCACACCATTTGAATGATGACATTAATTGCATGTATATTATCTGTTTGACATCATTGTTGGTAGGTTGTAGATGTCACTTTTGATGCATAACAATAGTACTTAGACTTATATTCTGCTTCACAGTGCTTTACAGCCCTCTCTAAGTGGTGTACAGAGTCAGCATATTTCTCCTAACAATCTTGGGTCCTCATTTTACCAACCTCAGAAGGATGGAAGGCTGAGTCAAACCTGAACCAGTGAGAATCAAACTGCTGGCTGTTGGCAGTCTGCAGAATTAGCCTGCAATACTGTATTCTAATGACTACTCCACCACAGCTCTTGTATGAATGATGAAAATATTTTTCCCCTTTATGCCACTTTTCAGCTAAGTGATATCTGCAGAACGTTCACATTTCTAATGTCTATTTAGTGTAGCTGGCATTTTTTTGCAGTGATGTCTTCTTCAGTTGACATCATGGCATATGCTTAAAGGTTCACTGATTGAGAAAGTGCAGAATAATAGAATAACTTTATTGTCACTTTCAATGTACAATCAACGGTATACATTAAAATGATGTATTTTGTTGCATACAGCTCTCAAAGGATCACTACTTCCAATATACACTACATAAACACATCAAAATAAATAAAGATATAAATAAATACAAAATTATGCATATACACACATATGTTAGATGACACAGAGAAAACATATTTTCACCCTCTAATTTATGGTTCAACTTGCAACATAAAATTGGCTTACTATGCAAACTCTGCTTGTTTTCTTACTGCCAAAAAGGATAAGATGTTCAATTTACTTTGTTCGTAATATCATCATCATAATTTAGTTATTGTCTTTCCACTGCAGAATAAAGGCCACTTCTGCATGTTTCCAACCTTGAGGTCTTGAGCTTTTCTTTACCGGTTGGGCTTTCAGTACTTGCTGATGTCGTCGATCCATCTTGCTTTAGATCTGTTTCATGGATGCTTTTTATCAAGTGGGATCCATTCTATAATGCCTTGGTCCACCTGCCATCAGTTCTTCTTGCTATGCAACCAGCCCATTTCCATTTCAGTTCTTTTACTCTTTTGATAGCGCCGTATATTTTAGTTTGTTCTCTAATCCATGTGCAGGTCTTTCTGTCTTGTGATGCTGAGCATGTATCTTTCCATGGCTCTTTGTGCCACTCGTAGATTTTGTTATCGATTGTGAGGTTAGTGTCCATGTTTTACCTGCATGTTAGAGCAGGTAGCACACACTGATCAAAAACTTTTCTCTTCAGGCCTAGAGGGAGGTTGTGCTTAGCTTCCTGAATGCCTACTACATTTAACATCCTCTTAAATTTTCTTTTTTGTATCACTTTCCATTGAGATCCATTGACCAAGGTATATGTAGTGGTCTATTATGTCTAGTTCTTCTCCAGATATAATTTTTTTTCTCTCTGTGGTGAATTTATTAATAATAACTTAGCCCTTTTTCAGGTTTATTTTTAAGCCAAATGGTTGTCCTGCTTTGTACAGCTCTTGTATGTGTCTTTGTAACTCTTTTGGGTCCTGTGAGAAGAGAACAACATAATCTGAAAAACGTAAGTTGTATAAATAGGCATCTTGTTTTTTTATTTCATCTTTTATCCAATTTAGTTTGCAAAATGCTTCTTCAAGGCAGGCTGAGGAAAGCTGATACTGTATCATCTTGTCATACATGTTGTTCTATGTTAATTTTTGCTTTAAGACAATAAAGGCACATTGTCGCTATTGTTTTTTCATATATTGGTTGTAAATTTATGTAAGCAATATAGTACATTATAAAATCTTCTTTGCGTATCTCTGTGAGTATTATTCAGAATCTTTTCTTTCCTAACCTGGTATTTAACAGAGGTTTTGGGTTTGAATTCCCCTCATCCAAAATCAGCATGATCAAAGGCCTCATGAGGATTATGAGCATTAAAATCCAGTGCATCTTCTCAGGAATAATTACTGCCCACTTTATAACCCATATGCACACACATATTTTTTAAGTTTTCACAGGTACTTACACGTGTGCTGTTCAGCTTCCTTCAGGTATTATCCCACATCATTGTAGTTGTGCTTTTAAAGTTGTAGCAATGTTTCAGCAGAATCTCATCTGCCACATGGCAGATTCTGTTGAAACGTTGCTACAACTTTAAAAGCACTACAATGATGTGGGATAATACCTGAAGGAAGCTGAACAGCAGAATCTCATCTGCCATCATCAGGCTTCTGTATTGTCAATACAGAATTCTGTATTGGCAATACAGACAATACAGAAGCCTGATGATGGCAGATGAGATTCTGCCGAAACGTTGCTACAACTTTAAAAGCACAACTACAATGACGTGGGAAAATACCCGAGCAAAGCTGAACAGCATACATGTAAGTTCCCGTGTTCATCTCCCTTTCTTATCAAGGGAGCCAGTATTGTCTGAAGACATTTCCATAGTCATATGGCCAACATGGCTATATGCTAAGCCACATGGAACACTGTTACCTCCCTACAGAAGTGGTACCTATTCATCTGCTTACATTTGTGTGCTTTCAGATTTCTAGGTGGGCAAGAGCTGGGGAACTCACCCTCTTGTGCAGCACTCTGGTTTCGAACCTGGACTGTCAGCTTTCCAGCTGACAAGCTCAGTATCTTTAACTGCTGAGCCATCATGGCCTTATTGCATTTAAACACATGCCAATGTGCTAATGTCCTCAGCAAATAATTGCATTTGATTTTCTCATCATCAGTTTAGTCCTTTTGTCATGTATACTTTTCTTGCTATTCCAATAATTAATTATACCCTTGAACTTTTCACCTTTTTTTGCCGACCAATTAAGGGCATTGGATCATCAAACTATTTGAGAAGAATGGTTGAGTTTTGCTGTACCCAAATTGCCTCTTCCTGAGACTTTAGAGCAGCTGTTTCAAGGATCTTCTGAAAGCATGCAGAACTCCTTCATGTCACTTGCAGACCCAGCAGAAAAGCTATCTCTTCTGTACATATGGGCAGGTAGGATTTCAAGTAGGATGCCCATATTTTCATATGGGTAGGTAGAATTTCAGAAGGTTTCCTGAGGAGCTATTCCGAGCATCCAAAACAGCCACGCTAAACCCCTTTGAAAATGGGCTCTATGGTCATCTCAACACATTATCAGACTTCTCCTCTGAATGCTTTGCAGAAGGTTATATTTTCTACTGACACCCTTACATAATGTGAAAAACCTATAAGCTTCTTAAAGTAAGTTAACTCTTGAAATAACCAGAATGCCATGATGCTTCCTTGTAATATTGCAACTGTTACAGAGTTCATTGTTTTCCAGATCTTCCCATTTCTAAAATTACAGGATTTTTTTCCTTGGTTTTCCATTGTCATAGAAATTATGGTTTTGCTTGTTTTGTAGCTATAGTTTTTTAATTGGGACCAGTTGTATATAAAACCACATACATATACTGTATAACTAGAACACGTTTGGAATTATACTACTTCTTATACAGCTAGGCTTATACTATAAACTAGTAATTCTACATAGCAGCTTTCCTTACTCTTACTTTTCAAATATGCTTTATTACATCCTATGTACATGATCCTTAAAAATGGGGAAGTGGGGTACCTACAACCCTGGAGAGTACCAGGTTTCTAACATGTAGATATAACTAGTATAATTGCTGCACTTATTATTTTTATATAGAAATAAACCTAACTGTTGCACTTATTATTGTAATCTGTGGAAGGGAGCTTGCGTTATTGATGAAAATCTACATGGTAATTATTTGTGGCCACCTAACTCGCAAACTTGAAAAAGTGGTGCTTCAAGATTTCCATAAATAAGAATTAACACCTGTTTTTGCACTTTAAGATGAATCATTCTGACTACAATATTATAGAACAGTTCTGCATGACAATCCCACTTCTGGACAACATTTCAGACCTGTGATCCCATTGACATTTCATTGAACTGCAAAGAAACAATAATTTAACACATATTTGTAAAGCATTTATGGTGATCATGCAGCTTTCTCAGAAGTTTCTTTAAACTTTCTTCCCCACCAATTCATCTGATATTCATATTTCATCTCAAAATCTAGCTGGTTGGCAGAACAACAATGTATATGGAAGTCTCTTTGATTTAGTGGTTCACAGATATTTTTAAAAAAGTTACTTTCACCTCTGAGTCTTCCACTCATGAAGAACCAGCCTACAAATCACTTGTCAAGAACTTTGATCTACCTAGTTTCAGGTGGTTTTCCCTCTGTCTATTATTTCTGCCAAGAGACCCGTGAAAATTAAATACAGACCTCATCAAAGCTTGAGTGACCTGGTGCTCCATCATAACAGCAGTGTAATAGCAATAAATCATTTCAACTTTAATCTATTGTTATTGATGAATGTACAATTATTTGTCATCTAATATGCTGAAAATGATGACCAAAGAAATACATCAACTTTTTTTTCCAGCTTCCAAGTACGGCATTGATGGATTGTATCCCTAAGCTGTTATTACACTTATAATGTGCTCTTCTGTTATGACAGCACAGCTAGTTTTTTAATCATTCCATAGTAATCAACTTAAGACAACATAGCAAGACTCATAACTCATGTTCTTTTCATTTTTGGCAGTGATGGGAAATGAAAGTGTATACTTTTGAAATAATTCTTACCTGACTAAAGTGAAGATTGCTTTAAAATTCGAAATAAACGGTTGCTTATTGAGCTGGAACTGAAAAGTGACATATTAAAATGTCTGTTTCTAAAGAAAATAATAATAATATGGCCTTGATTGAAATTAAGATTTTGTTAAAAAAAGAAAAAGAAACTTTCCTCCTTTCCTTTTCAAGCAATTCAGTCTGAATTAAAGCATACGTGCCAGTTGGTTTAGCTGGGCAAAACTGTATGCATTTTATGATTGCAGCATGCAAATGCCACAACATTTTGAAATGCAAAATTCTGTCTATTGATTATATCAGAATTTGATGGCTTGACAAGGGATTTAGACCTACTTTTAGAATGCATATGGCATGTGATTTACTCCTTGGTGAGGAACCGAAGGAACCAGAATACACCAAAGACTCCTTTTGAAAAACGGACATGGAGGTCTAAATTCTCCAATTTTCTTCCTTCTGTGGCCTTAGTTTGATTGCCAATGCTATTCCTGAAGGTCTCCCACCATTTTGAAATACCATGGCATGTGGTAATGCAAAATTGTGGCTATGGGTAAATGAAAAGCATGAGGTGTCTCATGAAGTGTTGTTAGAAGTGGAAGGTCATCTTCATCACTGCAGCACTAGGTAGGGCCAGAGTTCATGATAGCTCTTTCTTTTAACCCTCCTCCCAACCCCAATTGAGTGTGACATATATGTTGGTGGTGCAGCAGGGAAAAATGAAATGAGAAACATAAAAACTCTGTCCCCTTCATCACTATCTTCAGTGGTACATTACTGAAATCATATTTGGTTTCAGTCCTGTAACAGCAGTCCAATGATAACATATTGCAATCTCCAATAGTTCTGATGGCCCAGTTCTGTGTTTTTGAATATGGCTCTTATTGAATTCAATGTAAAAGACATTTTACATTGTCTAAGTCTAGACTCATAGTCTAAGTCTACTTAGACTACTGGATGAAAATAGTTAAATAAAGTTTAGATAGCGATATGGATAGAGTAAGTCAGTATAATCAAGTTGCTAGCTAAATCATCTCTAATTTGGGGTTTTGGTGGGTAGATGAAATGTTCTGTTTCTTTCTCTCAATCAAATTTTCAGTACTTGTTTCTCCCCATTCCTCACTGGGGCAAATATCCAAGGAAAAGCAAAGCTTTATTGAGCAAAAATAAGTTTTGCTCCTGGCTTACACAGCTCTGCTATGAATTCTACTGTGTATCTTAATCCTGATAAATGTTAGCACGATTAATATTCTGCTTTTAAAAATACTAATCCAACCAAGATAATTAAAAGTAAAAGTATTAATAAAATTGAAATGCATTAATAAAGCAATCATATGCCTTCCCAAGAAGAGCTGAAGTCACTTGATCCTGAAGGGGGGGGGGGAACCAAGTGAGACACAATGTTATACTTCTATCTCGGTCTTCCAATTTATCTCAGCTTGTAATGAAGAGGGGGAATACAGCTAGGAAGCCTTCAAGGTGTTTTGGAACCTACCAAAGAAAGGTTCCCTGATTGCATCCCCCAATAAGGAGGACATCCCCAAATTGCCATAAAGAATACAGTGGGTCTTAAGGAACTCACAACAGGCTGTGACAACTTTTATTATCGAGATATCTAAATGCATATTTCTCTGGGACCACACAACTAACATGGTTTCTTTAAGGAGGCACCAAAAGATTCAGCAAGCTAGAAATTCTATACCTAGAAAATCTAGAACTATGCCGCCTTCAATCCGATTGAAGTATATCATATAAAATCATACATTGCAATGTCCTACCTGTCAATGAATACTTCAGCTTCAACCATAACAACACAAGAGCAAACAATAGATACATAACTCAAGGTTTAATTGCACCAAATTTGTTTGCAGGAAATACGACTTCAGCAAAACAGAGTTGGTCAATGTCTGGAATACTCTACCTGACTCTTGGTTTCTTCCCCAAACCCCAAAAACTTTAACCATAGATTGTCTACTGTTGACCTCACCATTTTTCTAAGAGGTCTGTAGGGGATGTGCATAAGCTTCCTATTTGTTTCTTTTATTTATTTTATTTTTCTTATATGTATCCATGTATTCATAACTATGTTTTTACTTATCCCTATTATCTTGTAAGCAATTGACATAAATAGATAGATAGATAGATAGATAGATAGATAGATAGATAGATAGATAGATATAGATAGAAGATAGATAGATAATTGCACCAAATAAATAAATAAGTTAAGTAAGTAAGTAAGTAAGTAAGTAAGTAAGTAAGTATTGGACCTTGTCCACTTCTGACCCAAATGCCTATTTGTTCACTTGTTATAATCAAAACCTTCCAAGCTCACCTCAACATTGTCCTTTATCATTATCTCATTATTAATATTACTTTCCTCATCAGTTCTCTAAATATTTATGGGATATGCCTCCCCCTTTAGCACTTCTATAAGGCCTACATTCTTCTCAACTTTCCTGTGTAAAACAGAGAAATTCCACCAAAAAAGTGTCAGTAGAAAGTGTGCAGCCCTGACAAAAGGCTTGTTGATTTTGCAGCAAAGATTTGTTCGATATGTATCCACTGATGATAGAATGAATATGAAGCTTCTTAGCTCAGACTACAAACAAAACAAGTTCTAATTGAAAGATTAAAATACCAATAATAACCAATACTAATAAGTTTGTACAGAGTCAAAGAGACTCACACCTCTGGGTGATATTATTCCCAAGGGCAGAGGCAGTGATGTGATTCAACTGGTGTAACAAGCCATTCAGTAAGTGCGCGTTTTGAGTGTGCATGCACCAAACATGTTCTTTGTGCACACACACAGCATTTAGAAAAGACCATTTTTACTATAATACTTTCCTTCTGCTGCAGCCCCGATGAGTAAAACAGCTGATGCACGGCAAACCACTCTGCCACGCGAATAAACTTTGCTCAAAAACAAGGAAATAAAGCACAGGAAAAGGGCAGGGCAGATGGATGGGACCAAATGATCACCAGAACTACCAGTTCACTCGAACCTGTCCAAACCAATAGAATCCCATCCCTGGGCAGAGGCCATAAAAGAGAAGGCACATCATCCATGTCTCATCAGATGCAGGGTCTCCAAAGCCATTTGATGGTATCATTAAATAGGAAACATTCATTGCCATCATAAGCTCTCTCCAACCATGGACCATCTTTAGTGACAAGTAAAAATCAAATAAAATAGGAAACATCTGTCTAGTGACAGGCATAATGATGCCAGCAATGGTGACCATAAGAAACCATGACTTCATACACATGATGATATCACCATGAAAATACCGTCATTGTGTACTTCTATCATGATGCTTAATGCAAATACTGTACATTCTCTGTGGCATTTGTGGCATTTACATCATAGTTGAATTAAAACTTCACAGGGATTTGAACTATGGTCAATGATTTAGTGCTTTCCAATTTGATCAAACTCAACTCCAGCTTCCCAGTTCTAATTGCTATAAAATTCCTTGTCTATAAATGTCATATTTTTTCTTACTATATTGTACCTCATATCAGTTAATCCTATATTTCAAAATTCTATTTTTATGCACCTATACTCCAAAAAATATTTACCTCATTTTCTTCTGAATAATCATATTTAAGTTTTTGTTCTCCATTATAACCAAAGAAAGCCAATTTGGTTTCATTGACCTAATTGTCAAACTTCCAATTGATTTCAGAAGAATTAGATGTCACCTAAAATGTTTAACTACAACATAGGATTTGCCAATATGTGGAAAAATAATTTATTTTTTAAATGAAGCCAGCATGTAGAAATAAAGCTATAAGACAAACTTGATGTTTACATGATGTCAGCATTGACTATCACTTTATTTGTGAGAACCACCAAAATCTTGATTCTTACAACAGCTGTACAAAAGAGACCAAAATTATTTATCAACAGGAAAAATGTTAAACATTCAGTTTAGCATATGACAGCTTTGCCTTCATCTTTTTGATAGCAAAACAGTAGCAGAATGTATTCTGCTTTATATTATATATATTTTATTTATATTCTTTATATTTTATTATATAAAAATGAATATTTATATATTCATCAGGCATTTACCTTATTTGTTTTTCTGGACAATTTGTTTTGAAAAGTTATGAATATTGCTAAGAACATGCTTAGAGTTCCCTAGACTATAACCATCATTATCAGTTACCCTTAAGGGCAATCTTTTCTTCTTCTTCTTTGTAAAATCATGATCCATTTGATATCCCAAAAACAGCAGCATTAATTTTAATTTGTCACATTGTAGGGTGTAAATTGAGTAAATGTTAATAGCATTCTACTTGAGTAATCAGTTCTACATGATTAACCTAAAAATTGCCAAAATGTTGTTTACCATTCATTTGTTTCTGGGGGAGGGGGGAATGGCATGAGGAGTCAGAGAGAGCTCGATTAATTTACTTTCTGATCTGTATTAAAACTTGCCACAATGATTCATAATCATTTCACTCCATATTTGTTCTGACAAACCACTTTGGGTGCTGCTCGGAGTAAAAAAATATTGCTTCACTGACAACAACACTGTCTTATTTGTTTTCAAATGTTGCATGAATGTAAAGTTTAATCTTATATTAGCGTAGGTTTATTTGTTTAAAAAAGGTAGATTTTTCAGGATGACTCTTGTTATTTTTATATATTTATTTAATCTCAAAATATCTAGTGTGTGGTCTTTAGTACCATCTAGTGGAGAAAGAGGGACAAAACAGGAATAAATAAGATTAAATTCATGGAAAAGAAATTGAAAAACAAAAAGGCAAGGAGTGTTGGCCATCTCAAGCAGAAAGATTAAGGAACGTCTTTCTTTTTATCTATCTGTCTTTCTATCCGCCTACCTACTTATCTATCTATTATATTTTTAGGGTGAAGGCACTATATCAGTTTGTCATGATGTTCATGAAGAATTCAAAATAACAAGAGTTGGATGGGACGTTGGATGTCTTCCAGTGCAACCCCTGCTCAAGCAGGAAACCCTATACCATTTCAGACAAGTCCACCCTTCTTAAAAACCTCTGATGATGGAGCAGCCACAACTTTTGAAGGCAAGCTATTTCATTGGTTAATTGTTCTAACTTCACTTTGGAGTGTTCATTTGGGATTATTTTGACATCATTTGGGATGTAAATAATGCAAGAGAAAAGAAATAAAAGGAGAAAAGGATATACCACTGTATCTTCCTCTCTCTTTTTTTCCTTATCATTTAAAAATATGTAGCTGTTATGGCCAATTTTCCTCCTCCTTCTCCTCCTGACAACTAGTATCAACCACAGCATTGGTTGATTGCTTCCTTGAAATGATATTAGCAATCCACAAATATGCAGACTTTTAGTTATGATGGAAAAGGGTGGGGAGAAATTGAGAGCAAGAAAGATTACATTGAGTGGGCGCCCATATTCTACAAATACTACAAACTTTTCCAGCAAATTATTATGTGAAAGCTTACTGCATTTCAGTATGTTAGTATACTACTTTCAATCCATAGTTTAATAGATCTTGTTTGTCTTTTAATGCCTTCTGTGTATTTTTCACTACTGAAAGCATATTGCAATTTAGTTTCCCCTCATTTTTTCCTCCGACATTTATATTGCTGGCAGAGCCTATATTTTCCTTTCAAGGGTGAATCCAGCCATATCAGTGAATAAGTACTTAACTCTGGAACCATGAACTCATGAGGAAACGACATTTTCCAGTTAATAGACAGAGAAGAAAGATGTTGCATGAATTCATGGCTCTGTCATTACATTGCTTTCACAATTAGACAACTCTCAATAACAAGTCATTGTGGAAGTAGAAATGACATTTATTATGAGAGGATTTTGTACAACAGGGTACTAGTCATGTCTATTTACTCAGAAATAAGTCCAATGCCATTTACTCTGAATTCAGGATTCAGAGATTTGCAACCCTGATGGTCTAAATAATTTAATAAATGAATATAAAATAACCATCAAAATAATTTAATAAATGAATATAAAATAACCATCAAAATATATTTTCACCTGAATAGGTGAAAATCTGCCTGTCTAGTTTTTTTTTCTGATGTTCATATTTTATCAAGCACAAATTTGTTCTGCCTCTTTCTTAATTTCAATTATTATTAAGGCCCTTTTAAAAAGTTTTTAAAAAGTATTCTCTCATATATTTGTTTAAGTCAACTTTCTTTCATATTTGCTTTTCAACTGACACTTTCTTTTCCATTCACATTGTTAACACATATTCCTTGATCAGAGAATGGCATTGCCAAATTCAGGGAAGTGTGAAAATAAAAACCAACATATAATTGTGCAGCAGTTCCTAGATTATTTCAAAAAGTGTGAACTGGGGTGGTTTGTATCAAAATATAAACCAAACAAATTTCTCCCCTACCTCTACTTCATGCAAAGCCTTGATCTGCTTAACATTCCTTCTGGACCAAATTGTGCAAATTTCTAGATTAATGATACTTTTGATTACATGTCTCTAATCAACAGAACAATATAATTATCTTTCACAGCTTGTACAGTATGAAATTTAAAATACATTTACAGCCCATTCCTCAAAGTACTTCCTCCAGCATAACTCCCTTCCACTTAATGAACCTGGCACAGACTGAGAGGTGGGCTGTTACAAATTAAGTGGATACTAAATTGTCTCAATAGAGGAGTTATCCGACATAAATAACAAATTATACAAACAGATGCAACAGAGTGATAGCTTTTCACATGAATATGTATTTTGCATCCTTTTGGTAAACTAATATGGGTGCTCAGCTCAATGTTTATGGAATAGGTCTGTAAGATTAGTTTTGAAAACAAGTTTTGAAAATAATAATAAAAAACATCATGTAAACTATCCATGAAAATTAAAATGGGAAAAATGTACATTTTAGAATAACTGAAATATTAATAACAAAAATCACAGTATCTATGTGTTGGTCTGAATATGAGACCCCTAATTATTTAGTTTCATATTAGCAACCTGAACTTGGCTTAATATACAGTCTTGTATGAGTACCAAACTATGCACATGGTTTACACACATTCATAAGCACACACATATACACATTTCTGTAATTCAGCAAAAGCCACAACAATCCAACTTTAGCTGAGTTCTTATGAGCTTTCACAATATTTATTTCAATAGGTCTCATGTAAAAATGCTTATTTTATTCATATTTCCAACACAGCAGCCAATCCTCATTCTTACAGACGTTTATGAATATTTTCCTTCAGGTTTTGCACTTCCTCAAATTTTATCATCTTCGTTTGGCCTCAGAAATACCTTCCAAAATTTATATTTTAGAATAAAGAACATGTATAACGTGAGCTTTGAAAGACATCAAATTTAGAAATACATCTTGCCTGAAAAAAAGCTAATTTTAAGTGGTGTTAATGTTCATTTCATTTTATCTCACATATTTTACTTACTGTAGTTCCACCCTCAAATCCTTACAAGACTTGGCTTACTAATGTTTTTTAATAAAATAAATAAGAAGAATGTTTAATTATATGCTAGAATGTGTTAAGGAATGCATTTTAAAAAAACTGAGAGTTTTTAATGGTTAAAAATAGTTTAATTAGAAACAAGATGGAGTAGAAGTATATGGAACTGCATCTGAAAATAAACATATATATGAGCCTATCATTAACGTAATGTGTCTCTAACATTGCCAGTAGATTATCTGGAAAGAGAGAGGGTTGAGAAAAGAGTTAAAACCCTTATCAACATAACTCTTTTTTGACTCAATGGCTTGACAAAATGCAACATAATAGACCCAAGTGAGTGAATCAACAAAGAAATCAATGGGATCCTAGTTGTCATTAGAAGCAAGATAATCTCAAGATTGGATTACTTTTATACTTTTTTCCATGGGCTCTCTTGAAAATGGTGGAGAAACAGCATCTGATGCAGAATGCAGCTGCAAGATCGTTAAGCAGATTTATTAGTTTTGCTTTTAATTGTTATTACTGATAATTAATTGCTTTAAAGATTCAATAGCAAGTATGGGTTTTTTAAAAAAGAGGAAAAGATTGTTCAGGTAGTTAGCTAAATAACTTGAGATAATGATGGTTTTTAAAGGCTCAACTCAAGGCATTGGCCTTAAATGATTTAAGAGTCAGAAAGGATTACTTCTCCAGCATGATCCAATCTATTCAGTAAAATCAACTGGGAAGGCCATATCTGTACCCCCACCTAAGGGTTGGTCATACACTGTAAGGACTTTCTTGGTGATAATGACAATTCTGGAATCTCCTTTCGGAAATATAGTTAGATTTCATGCTGTCCTGAAAGTTACTAGTTTAAACTCATTCTGCGAGTCTTTTAACTGCTTTTTAAAATGTTTTCCAGCAAACACTGGTTTTATTGACTTAGCATATTATTTTTGCACAGTTTTAATGTTTTACATCTGGACACTGCAGTGTATTACCTGAAGTGTCAAATCAAGTCAAACTTTATTTCAGTCAAAGGCCAACATAGAATTAAACAATGAACAAACTGTTAAAAAGTAAAACAGGAGTTTATTTGACCTGAGTTCTTGAAGGGTGGAAGTGATTGCTATTATTATTATGTAATACAAGCAAGTTAATATTATTAATAATCCAACAGAGCAGCTCAAATCAAATTTGTAGTACAACTAGAGGTTACATTTAGAAATCAGAAGGAATTAATATCTTTGATTTCTTTGTCATGCTACCCTTACTATAAATCATACATTTTTAAAACTCTAACTACACTCCTACTTTTAATACTAGTTTAATAACATAATGAACAATTATGTTAATACTAAACACTGAACTCTGTTTTTCCTAATACTAAATTCTTGAAACTACATCAAATATGTCAGAGGTTTCAGAGAATGGGATACCTACAGATAGTTGTAGTACAGTTTTGCCTCTATTACATGCTTGAGCATTTCTCCTAATACTGAACTCTCAAGAATTTGGACCTCAAAGGAAGCACACTTTGCATGAGTTAACAAACAGTAAATTGTCTTAACGTTTGCCATCAATATTTCCCACTATGTTCAATTATTTCTCATCCAGTGGCTTCTCTGCACTCCCCAAACCAATCATTTCTTACACTATTAATAAAGTTAAAAATCTTAATTAATTAAGTTTAAAAAAAGATTGTAAAATATTTCAGGATCAACTCCTTGCCAAAAGTATGATCACAAGGCATGGTCATTCCCATCTTCAAAAAGGGAGATCCCAGCCTAGTTGAAAATTACAGACCAATCTCCTTATGCTGCGTCACCTGAAAAGTCATGGAATCAGTTATTAACCAATCCATTATCCTCCACCTAGAATCTAACAACTTACTCTCCAATAATCAATTTGATTTCAGAAAAAAATTGTCCTGCAATTTGCAACTTCTACACTGTAAAAACATATGGACTACACAACTTGATCAGGGCAGAGCAATTGATGCAATCTATATAGACTTCTGTAAAGCCTTTGATTCAGTGGTACATGACAAACTACTTCTAAAACTAAAATCTTATGGGTATCATCTGGACACCGGACCATATACTGGATAGAAACATTCCGTATCACACAGACAAACAAATGGGATGCAAAATTGGGGATCTCGCATCCTATCAAATTCTGACTGTCAACACTTCTTTGAGTGTGTCACCCCAAGCATGTTTTGAGGACCAACTCTCTTCATATTTCTAGCATAACATGCTTCTGTGCATCATATTAAGAGCAAGCGCTGCATTTTTTCGCTTCGAGATGCCTAAAGTCTTGTAATACCACAGACAATACTGGCTACCCTTCAAAAAGACTCTTGACGTATTATCTACCGAATCGTCAATTCAAAATGCGCCAACTCTCAAATCTCAACAAGATTAAATGCTCTGCACATATTAGCCAAAAATATCAAATAATACAATACAATCTATAATAGTCCAAGACCTTGTTAGCAGATCCAAACTCTGTAAGGCGTTGCGAGTCTTCATTCGTAATTGATTCAAGTGTTAGACACCGACTTGAACTACAATGAGCCAAAATGCATGTAAGAGTTGTCTAATCTAATCCTAGCGTAGTTTCTCTCTCTTCAAAGTAATATCACAAGGCACACGACTAAACCTAGAAGCATATAAAACAATTTGCGAAGACCTTTTACAGTCTCATCATGTCGCAACCTGCTAATTACATACTCTGATATGAATACAATTGAGAAATGTCGCAGAAATATTTTACGAGAAGAGTCCTCCACTCCTCTACTGTAGCTAGAATACCTAAGCCACCAGACTTGAAACTCTAGTACCTAGAAAAACTAATGCTCCTAGACCTAGAATCACGCCACCCTCCGTCCAATCTAAATATAGAGTATATAAAATCATTACATTTCAATGTTCCTAGATCTGCAATATGAATACCTCAGCTGTCTTAATCATAACCAATACGAATACACCCAAATAGATACAAACTCCAAGGTTAACCGCACCCAAGTTTATGCAGGAAATATCACGTTCAGCAACAGACGTGGTCAATGACTGGAATACTCTACCTGACTCTGTGGTTTCTTTCCCAAACCCCAAAAACGTTTATAATGCTTAGTATTGTCTATGTTGACCCTCACCACCCTTCCTCACAGGGGGCCTGTAGGGACCGTCGCATCAGTGGGCACCAATCTTGCCTACCGCTGCCGCTGTCCTATTTTTTTAGAATTTTTTCTTATAAGTGTCTATCTTCGATGTATTCAAAATTATATTTATCTTGTACCTGTATCTGGTAAGTGATTGACAAATCAAATAATACTAAATTACTGAAAATAAATACTAAGTTTTCTTTAAAATCGGATGGCCTTTCTTGGTTGATCTATGTGGCCTTAATGCCTAGAGTGCATAGATAGATAGATAGATAGATAGATAGATAGATAGATAGGATGGAGGGGGGGAGATCTTCCTTTGTATATGTCATTTTATTTTCGGTGGATATTTTATCAGCTGTTGAATAATAATCTTTTATATAACCACATAGAGAAATAAAAATATATGCCAACATATCAGAAGCCAAAGTAAACCACAACCTACCTTTGAGGTGTTTGTGTTTGGTTTTTTCCTTACAATTCTTCCTTTATGGTTTATTGGCTGATTTAACATTGTGTCCTTTCCAGTGAGATGGAAGATCCAAGAGCCAGCAGCTAATTTCCCCACTGCTAACCATGGCTATGTCCTGTGTCCTTCCTGGAGGGGTCTTTAATTCTTTGCACCTGATTAAATGGTAACTAAGAGTCATGCTTTGGGGTGATTCACTGGTTTGGATGACTGACTAACAATCTCTACAGGGCAGTGTACAATTTACTTGTGTGCCCTAATTAGCACTGCTAATTGGGGCACAAAATCTATGTAAAACTGGACCCTCTTTTTTTTTTTTTAATCAGCAATCATTTTGAATGGCAAGCAACTAAGAAAAAAAGTTTTATTTGTCTCTTCTGTGAAGTACTTCAAACATATACATAAAAACTTTGATTGTATCTGTGTGCAATATATACACACTGGTATGCAACGAGGACTGAAACTTTCAGTCATGTTTCACAAACTAATTACCTGTATTTATTTTATTTATTTATTTATTTTGTCAAACAATTATTAGATAACAGGAATAAGTATAAACATGGTTATAAATACATGAAATGAATACGAACAAGAAAAATGAAACAATAGGACAGGGACGCTAGGCACATTTTGTGAGCTCATGCATGCCCCCTACAGACCTCTTAGGAAAGGGTTGAGGTCAGTAGCAGACAGCCTAAGGTTAAAGTTTGTAGGGTTTGGGGAAGAAACCACAAAGTCAGGCAGAGTATTCCAGACATTGACCATTCTGTTTGCTGAAGTTGTATTTCCTACAATCAAGTTTGTCTGCAGTTTATCTTGAGTTTGTATCTATTGTGTGCTCTTGTATTGTTATGGTTGAAGCTGAAGTATTCATTGACAGGT
>BHFT01056539.1:0-15361 GCA_004320025.1 Laticauda laticaudata
CCTCAACCCTGCAGGCAGTCTCCCCCTTCTTCACCACCTCTATGGGGTGGCTTAGCCCTGAAACCAGCCGGCTCGGGGCACTCCAGCGGTGAGCACGGATCGAAACCGCGTAGAGTTGCAGTTTCGGTCTGTCATCAAAGAAGCTCAAACCGGAAGTCAATTTTGTATTTTTAATGTAGATCTGCTAAGTAAGACATTTCTTCTTCCAAGTGAAGAAACTTTTGTTTAAAGAAGTAATTAATTTTTAAGGGTTAGATTAGCATAGAAAGTATTAATTTTAACTACAACTAACATGCTCAGATAAATTTCAAAGACTATTCAATTCATATCTTTATTTGGAACATAGAACATCATCAGAATTAGAAGGGACCTTGGAGGTTTTCTAGACCAACCCCCTGCTCTGTCAGAAAAACCTATACCATTTCAGACAAATGGCTGTAGTCTCTTTGTAAAAGCCTCCAATGATAGAGCACCTACAACTTCTGAAGATGAGTTGTTCCACTGGTGTTCTCACTGTCAGGTTGCTTCTCTCCTTGGTTAGTTCCCATCCATTGCTTCTTGTGTTACCTTCTGGTGCTTTGGAAAATAAGCTGACCCTCTCTTCTTTGTTTCAGTCCCTCAAATATTAGAACACTGCTATCATATCACCCCAATCCTTCTTTTCGCTAGGCTAGACATACCCAATTCCTGCAATCAGCCTCTACCACCATAATCATCTTTGCTGCTCTTCTCTGCACTCTTTCCAGAGCCTCAACATCTTTTTTATATCCTGGTGACCAAAAATAGGATGCAGTATTCTCAGTGTGATTTTTCCAAGGCTTTATAAAGTGGTACTAACAGTTCATATCATCTTAATTCTATCCCTTTGTTAATGCAGCCTTGGATTGCATTGACTTTTTTGGTGGCAGCAGCACACTAGATAGAACCTGAGATGATGTTCTGGAAGATTAATAAAGCACATTATCCATATTATCTAACTGTGAGTGTGAGAAAATATTTTGAAGGGGCTTGAACAGGCAGTGCCTTGAATTGCTTTCTTTCCGTCCTCAATTTCATATTTTTCCCCTTCTGTTTAATCATGTCTTTTGGAAGAATTATCCTTCTGGTTCAGTCCCAGGTGGGGAAAAAGACACTGGAACAAGGAAGCTGTTTGGAAGGATGGTTTAATGGTGGACAAGACCACATGGCTTGGCACTCCAAAGTGAAAAGGACGATCACACGCTTCAAGATGTTGGGTGGAGAAAAAGAAGGGGTGAGATGCTGAGAGATCCTTAGTTTAACACCCTCTGTTGGGCCCCACCTAAGAGTTTTCTGTTCCTGTGTAAGAAATGTATCTTATTGGCTGTCAGACTCCCAGGGGTGGGGGTCTTAGTTAACTTTGTAGACTTTGTCTGGACCACATGGCTTCACCTGAGTGCTGGTTGATGCAATCTTCCCAGGCCATGTGGTGAGACGGGTAGAGGGCTTTGTTATGTGGAATACTCTGGCCTAGGCCTTAATGGCGTGCCCATTAACAAAGGTGGGGGTGAGTTTCTGCTTCTGAGTTTCTACTTCTCTTTTTAGGGGAAATATTCTGTCTTTTTAGTATATCCTAAAATATTTCATTTTCCTAGGAGAGTTGTGGGTTTTAACTTCCAACAGTCTGATTCTAAGAGACTGCCTGGACAGGTTCCCACACTTCTTTTCTTGGCAAGGTTTTTGACTGGACTGACTGACCTTGGACTGACTGGTCCAAGGTCACCAAGCCAGCTTTATGGTAAGGTGAGACAAGAACTCATATTTTCTAGTTTGATGTCTTAAGCCAGGGGTCTTCAAGCCTGACAGCTTTAAGACTTGTGGACTTCAACTCCCAGAATTCTACTTCCAGTTATGTTAGCTCAGGAATTCTGGGAGTTGAAGTCCACAAGTCTTAAACTTGCCAAGTTTGAAGACCCTTGTCTTAAGCCCGACATCAAACTGACTAAGTTTCAGGCACAACATGCAGAAACATTGGAAGCAAAAATTGGTCAGAACAGGGATAATGGCCAGTAAGGATGTGGGAGTTGGAAACTTCACTAATTTCTGCCTATGTTTGTCAAACCCCAATACCGAGGTCACTTCAACTCTTTTTCTTAATTTTTCAAAGGGATTTTCACCTGGAAACGTGTTCTAATTTTTCATGACCTGGATCGCGCGCGTGTGTGTTCTGATTTCGTCACCGTCCAACTCTGAGTGAAACCAAAACATCTGCCTCACCTTGGCGAAAAAGCAAAGGAAACCCTTCTCTCAGCAGCAACCTGCTTACAACTCTTTTCTCCTCTCCCCCCCCCTCCCAGTGTCATTCCATCTTCCTATTGGCCAGTTACCACGCGCGATTCCGCCGTCACGCATTCAACAGCCAATGAACTCAGGTCGCCGGTACCAAAATGCAAGTAGAAACAGAACGAAGAGTGGCGAGGGAGATAGACTTGCTGTTTATTGGTTGCGAGGGTAATGCCAGCTGGGTTCGGATTGGCTACGTGAAGGAGCCGCTCGACCGGGTGAGGAGATCGGAAACTAGGCGAGGGAAAGCCTCTTAGCAGAGGGGAGCCGTTCGCGACTGGAAGGGTCCCGTTCGCTGCTTTGGGCGGGAGAGACTCTTCGTTAGAGTCGAGGCTTTGACGAGTTATCTTTCCTCTGCTTCGCCCCGGTAGGGAGGAGGAGATTGCAGAAAACATCCGGGAAGGAGGCTCTTTGCTTGATCTCACCTTCCCCGAGGGATTTTGACACGTGAGCGTTACATCACCTGCGGAGCCTTTCTCACCGTGTTTAGATGCACGTCGGGTAGGGTACCTGTTTGTCCATCACCGCTTTTAACCCGTGGCAATTTCAGGATATTTGGATTTAAAAGTCAGGGGGAGTCGGACCGCAGTGAAGACAAAACGGTGACATCCCATTTTCCCATCGGAAGAGGAGAGTCTTTGTTAGGCTACGGGTGGGATCTGATAGAGCTTTTTGGGACCACCAAATTTGATTAAAAGTGTAAGCTGCCCTGAGCGTGCATCTCATTTTATGAAGTGCACAAAAGGAGAAAACTGTTGTACGATTTAAACTGAGATCTCTGGGGATGGGGAGGGAGACAGGTCAGTGATGCTGATGTGTAACCAAATTCCTGGGAGGTTTTGTGTGTGTGTGTGTGTGTGTGTGTGTATGTCAGTGATTAGGTCTGAAAGAGTTGGGAATGTGGGAAGAGTTGTTTTAATTTAATGGAATTATTTGAACGAGTGCTTAGCTTTTGACTTGCATCCTGCCTTTTGATTAAACTGAATGATCTAGGTAACATAAACAACAAAAATACAACACACAAAACAAGCATTTAAGATGTGTAATTTAAAGACCTATGCTAACATTTTCAACATTGTGAAATGAAATATACTTCGGCTGTTTTGCAAAGGCAAAAAGAGTAGGGGCTAAAAAGCAACGCAACCCAGGAACAAATTTCATAGTTCTATCCCCATATATTATCTATTAGGCACAGTGCTTACAGACTATTGACAGTTTGGGAATTTATGAAAATATTTGAAGTTAAAAAATAGAACATACAGAGTTACCAGTAAACTTAAAATGAGTATATCCTAAAAGTCAGATGGAAAGTCAATTTGGGGTAGTTGTTAAGGCATCTGGGTAGAAACCAGGAGACTGAGTTCTGTTTCTACCTGAGGTATAAAGCCATTGATTTGGGGACAGTCATTGTCTCCCAGCCCTAGGAAGGGGGCAATGACAACTTCAAAACCATTTTTGACATTGTGCCAAGAAACATCATGCAGGGACTTGTTCAGGCAGTCACCAGGACTTGATTGGAAGACAAAATCAATCAACCAGTCAATATGAAATAATAAACAATTCATCATAGTATTGTTATTTCTTTATTAAATATGAAATTTAATACTTTCTGCTTTAATTGTACAGTAATTGGTTTAGAAAATTCTATTAATAATAGTTTGAAGGTAAAAATACTAAAAATAGCTTACCTGGTTTTTTTAAATAGTCACAGAAATTTGACATTCAATTATACAAAGGTTAAAAATAATTAATTTGAATTGAATAACTGCCAAAATATTGTCATTGTCAGAAGTCTGGGGCATTTTATTAAGGAAGTGCCTCTGTTTGGTTTAAATCTTGGGATAATCTTTTTTTTTTTTNCTTGGGATAATCTTTTTTTTTTTTTTGCAGTTTGGAGACAAGTTGATTTATCTTGATTTTAATGCCAAACAGGAAAAGAAATCAATCTCAGGTGATTTTATTTTTAAATTGTTTTTTCCCATTATAGGTTACAAAAAAATGGAAGATATCTCTGGTATAGATTCTTTGGCTACAAGGCTAAAAAATACAATGATTCAGTACTATAATATTGAGGATGATGAATGGAGAGTTGCTAGGAAAACAGTAAGTTATTGAGCAGGTTTTCTTTTATAAGACATCAATGTAAACATTTATGTTAAATTGTGTTGGTGACCATATTTGCTGTGCTACTTTTAGAAAAATAGAATACAATTCGATGATTCTTAGTTTCCAAAAAAGTAGAAATGACCAACCAAATCTTTGGAGAAGATGTGTTGCTACTATCTGATAGTGATAAATTACAGATTATATTGTTTTTACATAAGTGCTATTAACTTTCTCTGTCGATAGTAATCTTAAATGTATAAAATGTACTTAGTTTTTAAGTTGGATCAGTTTAAATATATTATTTCACATTTAAGTAATGTCTATAAATAAAACAATTTAGGGGTGGTACATGGGTATCAATGAAGATGGATATGCAAAATAGTAATTATTGTATATATTCTCTGTTATTTTTTAAAATAATGTTTCTATATCCAGGAAGTTTTTAAGGTTTGCCTGTATATGAAAAGTTCCTTCTAATAAGATCCCTGTAGTCTGAAATACACTTTTTAAAACATCTTAAGGCCCTGTCACACTGGCCGACAGATGCAAAACGTTTGTAAAAAGGACACAGCGGACGAGAAAAATGTTCTCAAAATCCTATTCTCAAAAGGGGCAAAAATTTTGCATAATCAGAGTGGATAACACGAAGGAACGGAGGGGGGAGACGCAGGGTGGATGGAAAGCGGATGCGGAACGGAAGCCTAGCGGAATGGAAGCGGATGAGAGCGGTAGTCCCTCTCTGCGAACGTTTTTCCGTTTTATGCTTTTGTTGCGAGCTGCATCCGCTTTCATCTTTCTCCGTCCATGCACTAACGCTGTGCGGCCGTTCCGCTTCCTCCCGCGTCCGTTTACTCGCTGGAGCGGATTTGATGCGCGGACGTAGCGGATGCGTAACGGGAAGACAACGGAGCGCAGAACGGATGTCCCTCGTATCTGAAGCGGATGCAGAACTGACGCGTGGATACATTTTCGCTCAAAAGTTTGAGCAGCTCAAAACTTTTTGAGCTGGATGGACATGTCATAGAGTTGGATGCGGCAGTCGGAGTAGAGAGGAGAAAAACGGAGCAGTGAGTAGCAGAACGGCATCATCACGTTACGCAACGGATTTGCAAGTGTTTCTCTCTGTTTTACATCCTCTTTCCATCCGTTGATGCAGTGTGACATGGGCTTTAATTATATTCCACATTCTTGGATATGAATGACCAAATGTTTTAATAACATATCAATAGTGTGATCCTTCATTTTTTTTCAGAAAGATATTACAGTTTGGCGTAAGCCATCAGAAGAATTCAGTGGGTACCTGTAAGTTGAACTTTAATTAAAATATTTGTACAAGATTAAACTACATGTGCATGTATGTGTGCTGTCTTAGTCAAAATAAGATCTGCAGTATTAGAGTAAAAGTAAAAATTGGGCACCCACAGGTACATTATTATCAGAATTATGATGTTTACCATATCACAAAACTGTCTTAGGAAGATGAGAATTACACTGAAATAGTCTGGGGTGACAGAATCTTGCAAATCAGCCTGTGTTTTCTTTTCCCTCCCTCTTATACTCCAGAGATTCAGGAAGCTGCCCCAGTGTTTTTCTAAGATTTTTCTGTCTCCTTGGACACATGCTTCCTCATTGTCTGGCTTTTGGATATGTTCTCTAAGATTATCTCCATAGCTCTTTACAATTATTTACTTGTATATCATTGGATCCTAATCTCAAATGCCCCAATTAGCCATGTTTGAAGCATGTAAACTATATATTTTTGTTCAAGTGAAGGTAAACCTTCAGATCAGAGGTGGTATTCAGCCAGTTCTGATAGGTTCTGGAGAACCAGTAGCTGAAATTTTGAGGAGTTCGGAGAACCGGTAAATACCACCTCTGACTGACCTCACCCTCATCTATTCTCTACCTCCTGAGTCCCAGCTGATTGGCTGGGTCTTCTTTTGTTACCCTGCACAGAAGAACAGAGTTGGAAATAAGGTTAGCAGGGTGGGGAGGGAATGAGGATTTTGCAGTATCCTTCTCCTTGAAGTGGGGTGGAAATGGGGATTTTACAGTATCCTTCCCCTGCCACGCCCACCAAGCTACACCACACCAGGCCCACCAAGCCATGCCCACAGAACCGGTAGTAAAAAAATTTGAATACCACCACTGCTTCCAATTGGTTTTGCTGGTAAGAGTAACATATTGAATTATATGACACAGTATTATTATCCAGTCCTGAGGAACCAGTAATTTTATAAGCATAACTTCACCCCTTCAAATGGAATTTGTGCATAAACACTTGGAAGAGTTAGACCAGGAGTGTCAAACTCAATTTCATTGAGGGTTGTGTTTGACCTTGGGAGGGTGGGGTGGGCGTGGCCAGAGTGGATGTGATTAACTCATTGTAACTCATGTCAGGGGCGCCTATAGTGGCTCAAATGCTCTACCAGTAAAAATGGGCTCCAAAGCTCAGTTTTGGCTGTGACAGCCTTCTGCAACATTCTGCCAGTGAAAACGGAGCTCAAGAGGACTCTATGCAGGCCTCCCAAGTTCTGTTTTCACTGGCAGAGGCACTGTGGGCCAGTCCTTCACTGTTTCCAAAGCACCCATGTGGGCCAGATCTAAGCACCTGCAGCCAGATCCGGCCCCTGGGCCTTGAATTTGACACTCCTGAGTCAGACAATTACTACAGAGGTTTATTGGTTTTTCAACTACTTCTAAAGACTTCTACGAATATCCTAATTTTAAGCTTTAACAGTTTTAAACTCTCTTCTATTAAATCTGGTCTTTAGCTATAAAACAGAAGGTATTGTGGAAGATGTTACCAATAGAATAATAGATCACATACGTCCTGGACCTTACCGGATCAGCTGGGATAGCCTGATGACATCAATGGATATTGTTGAAAAATATGAAGAGGTAATGCATGGGCCATATTTCATGCACTTAGCACATTTGGGGTTTTCATTTATAGATAATAGCTATCAGGGTTCTGATTAGCAAATGTAAGATGAATTATGTTTCAGTCAGTATAAAATTACTTTGTGTATATGCTATAAGTGACATTCTTACTTATTGGGGACCTCAGTAGAGCTAGATAACACATCTGAAATCTGCCCACCCAATAAAGTACTTTATTGAAGCAAATCTGAAGAAATGAAGAAGGCACGATATGTAATTGTTTTAAAGGTCATAGTTGCAGAACACTAATTTAGATCTCTGCCAATGAAAGGGCAAGTATAGCCTTTTCTCTCAAACTATTTTCTCCTGTACAGCACTTAATGCTGGCTGAATATAATTTTCATAATCCTGAAAATATTTTCTTGGCCTTAGAACAATATTAATATAGGTATTTTTGCTTTGTGACAATAATTGGGAGCAGAATTCCCATCATTAAGTGATCTAGTCATAAAATGCAATGTCACATGATAGTACCAATTAGTGATGGCGGTCCCTAAGTTACCATTGATAAGTCACCAGAGGTTGTTAAGTGAGAACCTCACATGATCATGACTTCTGACGTCCTGCCGGCTTCCCCAGTGACTTGGCTTGTGGGAAGCTAGCAGGGTAGGTTGTGAAGGCTGCATGATCATGTGCAACAGTTGGAAATCTGGACTGGTTGTCAAGCACCCAGATTGTGATCACATGACTGCTGGGGTACTTCAACAGCCAGAACTTCAAGGACTGGTTCTAAGTCCTTTTTGTTCAGTACTGTCATAAGTTCAAGCAGTTGATGAACAAGTGGTCATTAACCAAGGACCATCTGTATATGTGTAGAATTTTCAAAATCAGACTGCATACACATATGGTCTGGATTCAAGTATTATGCTGAATAAATGTTTGCCTAGCTATGGTTTGTTGAATAAATTGCAATTAGTTTGGTTTATTCAGTACCCTAAGCCAGGAAATCCACTATATGTCAGTGCAGTAGATAAACCCTACCATTGGCTTTTGGGACTTTTAACAAGGTTGCAAAAATTTGCTTAATAAAAATGAATCACACATGAACTGCCTTTCTATGATCATTTTGCAGAATTGCTGTGTAATGCGTTATACTACAGCTGGTCAAATATTGAATATAATTGCTCCAAGAGAGTTCATTGATTTCTCCTACACAACTAATTGTGAAGATGGGCTGCTGTCATGTGGTAAATTCTCATTAATAATCTTTTATCTTCTAATCCAGTTTTGTATGAGTAATCTAAAATTTGCTGAAATCCCAACAATTTTGCTTTGGGTTGTTTATAACACTGAGCAACTTATTTTAAAGAGTGTTGTCTTGGGTTAGGATTTCTTCAAATGAACAGGATTAAACCCTTGTTCTAAGGTCAAGATCCATTTGCTTACAATTGAGTCTAGCCATGTCCCATATATATATGATTTCCTTCAGATTTACAGCAGAATCTGAAATGTGCAGTTGTTGTTACTACATAGCAGTTATGTGCTAACTTTTTAGAATGAATATTACTCATGTGAAAGAATTATTGAGATTAAAAATGGCCAATTAAACCTGCTTTCTTCTGTCTGAAAGATAAATTTAGTACATTTGTGACAAATGAAGTGTAGAAATATGGAGAAAATCCTTGAGTAAATGGTTAACTCATTGGAAAAAAGCAGTCATTATTTTAAGGCAAGGCTCAAAGCAGGGGAAGCTTGACATTTTTAAAAACTATTTTATTCCTGATTATGTTAATCAACAGAAAATAAAATTGAAATACTTGCAGTATCATGAAATAATCAGCACAATGCTGTCAATAACTTTAGGCATGCGTAAATGCTTCTTTGCATGCCATTTTCCTTATTTTATATGGCTGTATAAAAACTCTCCTGCTGAATAAAGTGATGGTTCAGGTCTGGGGTTTGGATAGTGCCTTCCTTTAAAATTTTACTCTCATCTGTACAAAACAATTTGGAACAGAAATTCTAAGCTTTGATATGTAAAATAGTTGCATGTCTCCCTGAAATTATGTTTATGTCAGTGCACATGTGCCTAAGATAAATAATCTTTTCATGTCCCTTTAATTTATGTTTATTGTTTTGTATGCTTTTTATTATGCATTTTCCAAAATGTTGTTCATTCCGTTAAAAAGCCATTTTAAAAATATGTTCCTCTGGATCCTCATATAATTGTTGATGTTGTTTGTTAAAATAGGTATTAGCCTGGATTACGGTGAAGTAAGGCAAAGTTTTGTTCGAGGATATAACCATCCTTGTGGCTGGTTCTGCTTTCCACTCACGGACCATCCAAGACATAGTCTTTTAGTTGGCTTTATCCAGACGGACCTGCGTGGGATGCTCCCACAATCAGTGGTAGACACAGCTATGGCTGGTACACTGATCAATTTTTATTCTGATCTTAGGAAAGCTCTGAAGGCATAATTAGTGCAACTACAAATTCTCTATATCATTCATGATCTTTTTCACATGAAAACCTGTGGTTTTCCATATTAGGTACAATAGTTTTAAGATTAATATATTTATTTTTAAATTAGACTCTCAGAGAATTCAGTTGAAATGATTGTTCTAAAGAAATATCCATGTTTATGTTAGAAAAAAAGCATGTCCTAATTTTAAGACCTGACTCCTGTGAATTATTTTATTCTCTTGAACATAAAACTTTTTATAGTTGTGGAAAGAGTTTTATCAGGGAATTTATTTCAAGGATTTGATTTCCTAATATCATGTTAGGAAACCAAAAACCAGTGTATTTGGGTTGGGAAATTCTTTCCCATTGCCTTCTATGCATCTCTACGGAAGAATGTCTGCTATTTTTGGATTTTTAAACATAATTTAGGTTCCTTCTGTTCTAAGGCCCTCTCTCACTCCATGGCTCAAAGCTATGGTTTTTATTGGATTATATTCAGTTATAGTCCCCCTCAGTGCACTGAATGTGGTAGGAATGCAAATATACCATTGCCGTTATTCCAAATACACAGAGACCTGTTCTTATGGACTTAAGAAGTCTGCAGTTTTACGAGTAAGATCTTAGGTTAAGTTCACTTACTTAAGAGTTATCAAAACAATATATTGGTTCTGTGAAATGGCACACATTTCAGTGCAGCAGAATTGGTACGTTTTAGAGCTCTTCTTGCCATATTAGATACTGCAACACAATATAGTTGCACATTTGTTTTTGAAATGCTATTGTTATGTATCAGAGATCATTTGGGTGCCAGATGTGTATGTCTACTTATACCATAATACAGTGAAAATAGAAATTGCATTCCCAATCATTGCCTTGAGGGGCGCTACAACTGAATAGTGATGTAAGCAATGAAACCTGGTACTGTCCTGCAAAAGCTGAATGATTTGAAAGATTTTTGAGGATTTTTATCCTCTCTTTCAAAATTGTTGCATGATGTACTTTCAAATTTTAGGTTTAAAAACATTCAGCATTTAAGATGCTAATTTGAAAATTATACATGATTTCTATAACTTAAAGCCTGACATTTTAAATTATCTTCATTTAATATTTCAGTGGAAAGCTATATTGATGATAGAAATATGAAACACACACTATGTAGTCAAATTATACATTATAAGAAGACTGAGTATCCACATTAAAAGCATCATTTTTTGTGGTACAGACTTTATAGTGGCAAGGGAGATAGCAATGTTTTCAATAAGAGAAAATAGGCTAGCATACTTGGCTTGTTATGTTATTCTAACACCAGCTGAGGATGTAAATATGGGATACTAAAGAATGATTTCATAGCTGAGAGACTAAAATTGTGATAAATGCTTTACTTCAACTTGTTCAATCATGGATAAAATAAAATATCCTGATCTTTAAAGGGCTTCCAAGTGATCCAGATTTAATTCATGTGTGATCACACATCAAGCCAGTAAGTTTTCACCACAATGCTTATTCCAATTCAAAGAACAGAAGCATGGGTTTTAGGAAATGAACTATCCCATGTTTATTCATCATGTATTCCCAGATCTCTGGAGCCATGATGATGGAGCAACATCACTCACAAAAAATAAGATTAAAGGATATGGTTGGGATAGATACTTGTTTTTAGTGCAGATGTAGGAAGCTATAGTAGTGAAGAAGATCAAGTAGTGCAGAATGTAATAGTTCAGTCATTTGGGTGTAGCAGGGTTGGGGTTTAAATTCTGAATCTGTTTCTTCCACTGTTATGCAGGTATAACCAGTTGCTACTTATTTCTTAGTCTTAAATACAGAGGACTCCTGTACAAATATTGATAATTGATCTTTCTGAATCTTAATTTATTTTTACTTTGGGCCTTGGCAGCTTTAATCCCTACACTATTAGTTGATGTCCAAAAATGACACTTCCAAATAGAGATCTTATAAGCTACCTATTTCATAATTTACATTCTATACATTTGCTGTGACCAGAATTTGGAGAACATGTTTTTGTTAAAGAATTAAAACAGTATATTCTTTTTTGTCATAATTTTTAACTTTTTGAAATTATCATGGCTTAATGCATAGTTTGGAAACTCCATAGGAGACTTCAACCTAAAAGAATACTTATGTGATATATCTTTTCATTAACATTAATTAATTCCATTTCCTAATTTTGCCTTGCATGCATGAGAAAGAATATCAGAATAATATGCTACTGGCACAGTCCCATACTCATAATATTCACATCAACTCTAAATCACAGGCTCCTCATTAAGGGCAGCTCAAAGCACTGCTATTTATAGTCATCACACCTATAGCACTTCTTATAGTGTTCGTTTACATGTACAGCATTGGGAAAATTACATCAGCAGCATGCAATTGTGCTAGATTTTCTCACACAGCTGTGTATGTAAAAGAATCTGCATTATTACAAACAGCTGGACATAAGGGCTATATTCACATAGCGTGTGGAATAAATCAGAACATTGTCACACCATGAACTTGCTTTAACTGTTATTTAAATAGACAGCTCACCTGGCTTTTTTGTTGTGTGATACCTGATTGGTATTTCTTTACCTGGCATAAAATATCTTTTTTTTTCAGGAAAGGGACATTATATATTTCTTTATTTGATATCAAAACAAATGCCTAATAAATAGTATCTAGGTTCAGAAAGTGTTATAAATAGCATGCCAGTATTAAAAATAATAACATTACCTGAATTAATCTAAATGAATTATGAATGATGGCAGAATTAACATTAAATGCATGCAGGCCATTGTGTCAGTGTAATATTCAAGCCAAAATGCAGAATCTCAGATTTGACTGGAAGATGCTTTTTAAAAAATGTGCATACTGTAGAGCAGGGTCAAACTTGTGTCACCACGGTATCATTACATGACATATCGGGACTTTTTTCCCCTTCACTAAACCAGGCAGGGGTGTGTTAAACCAGGCAGATTTGACAGCCTTGCTGTAGAGCCTAATATTTGCTCTAGTACCTCTATAATAGAAGTAAAATCGGTTATAGATTTCTAGTTTAATGCTGCTACCAATCCTTTTTCTGTTTGTTGATAATAATAAGGTTTGTTTGTCTTAGTTTTTCAACTGTTAGTTCTAGCTTGGGAGGTTGCAAAGAAATGGCTCAACCCTCAATAGAATCTCTGCAGATTCTGCTAGGAAATTATAGCAAAATATTTTATTTTCTGACTCCTTCAATAAAACAATGATACAATTCCATCTTCTTCTCCCTAGGAACTAGACAGTTAGAACCATTGAACTTAGTGAGGCTCAGAAAACATGCATTGGATTGTAGTTACAGGACTTGAGCAAATTTGCATTGGACTTTTCTTTTTAAAGGACCGAATACATAGTTGATACTGTATATGTTCATATATATTTTATATACTTTTTATTAATCTAGACCTAAGAATTTGGTTTTAAGATGCTTCTATTTTATAAGGGAGGAGAATCCAGATGTTTCAATTCTCCCATGCTTTTCCACTACTTTTGTTTTGTTTTAGCCAAGGGAATGATGTATTAGTTGCAGAATTCATCTTTTGATTGGTAGCATTAAGAGCCATCAGTTTGAAAACATTCCATTACTGCACCCTTTCTTTGTTTTTCCCTTAAGGGATAAAGCCACTTGTTATTGGCAGAAAAATAATGAGATGAATATCAACAACCTGTTAACATTCCTGTGAGTTGATGGCTCTCCAGATTCATCTAGAGAAATAAATTACAATAAATTCAGTATGATTTTGGAATGTGTCAATACAATTGGATGGTATCCAGGCTTGATTCAACATTTTTTTCAGGAATAAAATTATAAGTTTTAAATAAATTAAATAGTGCTTTTTCATGCTTTCTCTTTTGTTTTCTCCTTATGAAGCATTCAAATGACAATCTGGCAGAATATAATCCTAACTGTTCTGTTATTGATCTGAATTTTTTTGTCAGTTTAAATAGATGTTTGGAAATCACTTTGCAGGCTCAAGTGAGAATTCCATTTAAGGTAAAGAAAAAAAAATGATGTAAGAAGGATGTTTGTAGTTTAGGAACAAATGCAAATTGTGTTCTGTATTATAATAGAGATGATTTATATTTATGTATTAAAATGTTTAGATCAAAATCGTTTTGTGTGTTTCTTAAAACGGAACAAATAGATTGGTTTAATCTTAAATATGAAACAAGTGCTTTTAACTGCAAAGGAAACCTATTTTAAGAATTTCAATCAAATTCCTATGGCTTAGCCAATCCACAGTGGACATTCGTCTCTTTGCCTTGCTTTGCTTGGGTAAAGATATTGGTTGAGTCACTTCCCATTGTAGCATCTTAGATCTGAAGCCTCCATATTATTAATAACTTATGTGCATTTTTATTTTATCATCCATGTGTGCTAAGGTATGATGGCATAGAGTAGGTGGTCAATTCTGACAAACTGCTGTAAGTTCTGGCTAGGTCCCCTGTTCGTGTCAGAGGCACAGTTTAAGGCTTATGTCACCAGCTAATCAGCTAATCCTTTCCAACTAGGTTATGGGAAAGGATACATTGTGACTCAACCATTGACTGAATAAACTGTTCACCAATGGAAATTCCTGTCAAGCAGGCTACTAAACCCATTATGATTGCTGTCGTCATCCCATGTGCACTGAAACCAGGCTGAAAAGAACAGCATTGAATTGGGATTGTTTGCTGTCATTAGAAAACCAAAGGAATATCCAGAGGACTAAATTAATGATGTAAAAATAAATCTAATGCAAACACATTGCCTATCAAAATTGCCTCTGACTCCATCTTGAAGGTTCCCTGTAAAGACCCAGATAAGGCAGGCTACAAAAGTCAGCACTTTCCTAAGCATTCCTATGTACCACAAATCTGTTAGTAGCCTACATTTCACTGTGAATCGCTGGAGACCTAATCCAAATGGATTTTCCCTCAGGTCTGGAAAAGTCTTCATCCTCCTAATCATACCAATATGCTAAGAATCTATTGGTCCATTTCATTTTGTGAGTTAATGGAGACTTAACTCTAACATTATGTGGAGTTGCCCTCCAATGGGTTAGGCAAAATTAGTATGATCAGAGGGCAGGAGACTTTTCAAGTCTGACCTATGTATATTTCCTGGAAAAATCATGGGAAGATGCAAATTGTGGATGGGTGGGAACACAGTTATGGTTAGGATTAGCTTTCTTTGAATTCAGACTAAGATAAAAACATCACGAATGGATACATAACCCTTTGGTAAGCTTTTAGGAAGGAACTGACTCTTTGAGTCTGACCTATGAATGTTTCCGAGTAAAATACATGGAAAATCTGAATGAGCGGGCAGACCTAGTTAGGTCTTGAGTTTAGAATGAGAATGTGGACTTGCAGTGAAAAATGGATGTCACCAACGGATTCGAAGCCCATTGTGAAGGCACAACCCTTTGAACTCTACCATCTCTATGTTTCTTGGTAAAATAAATGGGAAAAACACATAGGAGAAAAAACCCACTTAGAGTTAGGGTTAGGTCCCCTTTGTGAGGTGGAAGCAGATAAAAAAACCACCAAAAGATTTGTTGATCCAAGGAAAACAAGGTTTTATTCACGTGT
>BHFT01056540.1:0-13908 GCA_004320025.1 Laticauda laticaudata
TAAACGGGATGATGCCTCCCACCTACCAGACATCTGGAAACTAGCCCTTACCAACAAATGAATCCCAACCATGAAAACCAACACTGGACAACACAAGACCCAGGATGTCACAACAATAGAACTCAGAAGGTCATCACACAGCTATGACCCAGGTCATTATGACCCAGGAGATAACAGCAAAGACCCAGGATGTCAAAATAATAGAACTCAGAAGGTCATCGCACAGCCCATTACCCAGGTCATTACAACACAGGAGGCTGATAGACACACAGCCAATACCTTAGCCACACATGTTCTTACTAAAAAGCCAGCCAATCGGCAAACATCAACTCCATCAACCAATCAAGAAATGACAACACAGTCAACCTCCCCACCAGTATACATTGGGAGACGGCAGCTCCAATCATGCTTTGCTCGCACAAGCACGAAGCCTAAAGCACCAGCCTGAAGATGGCGAGTGGGACCTTTCAGACCTGAAAGCATGAATAGAAAAGATAACTCCACCAGACTGTCAGTTATTTGGAAGCCTGCACTCACAAACAAAAAAACAACACAATAAACAAAATACCAAAATCAATAAAAAATGTCTTTTAAAAGCAATTTAAAATTTCACTAAAAACAATATTAAAACCACTTCGGTATTATCCCGACTTGCTGCTTTCCACTTTTTTCCACACAAAAATACCTTTATCTAAGTAAAACTTCAGAACTGGTCTGAAAAGAAATATATACTGAATTGCCTCATCAAAGGACTACTTTTTAAAATGTTGTTGAACTGAATGCCTCCCTGGCACTTCACGAAGATATGCTATATAACCACCATTATACTCATTGTACATATTTATGTGGACACTCTGATTTACTAATTTATTTTAACAGATTTAGTAGGGGAGGAGGTGATCTTTTTGGGAGTTTTTCCTTCAACTATCTTTCGCATTTAAATGAAAAGGCAGAATATATTAAATAAACTAAATAATTTCCCTAAATGTTTCTTTGCGCCATTTTAAAGAAATCATTAATTCTTTATATTTTAAGTAATAATGCATTAATTACATATTCATAAGGATCTGAGTATCTGAACACATGCAATTGTATCTATATTATACATTTAGATTGCAAAAGGAACATCAGATAAAAACATTTCCAAACACCTCATGACTTAAATTTAAAGAGATTCTTTAATAATTTAATTTTATAATTAGTATGAATGTCTCCTTAGAGCACGCTTTACCTAAAATGTACTGATATCATGTCTTAATTCCTTGTAATTTATAATTCTGCTATTCATTCATAAATTGGAATTGTATCAGTAAGAAGCAGACATGCAGTTGAATATGGGCTTACATGATAGGTAGGGCAGCTCCACAACTGAAACAAACTACGGGTGTAAAACACATCAATCTACTTTGTATGGTATTTGCTAGAATATGTATAAATGTGCATTTAAATGGGGAAGTACACCCTGAGTTTTAATTAAGCCTTTACAATGCATGTTTAAATGCATTTGGAATACTACTGACTTCTATTTTTTCAGATCTGTAAATATGCTAGTGAGCATATTTGTATTTTGGAGGTTTGGAATTTACGGAGAATGCCAGTCAGTCATTATTCATCTTGCTGTCTCCATGCTAAGCAGACCAATAGCTGACTGTCTTTTAACTTGGTCTATAGATTCTGCCTGCCACATCACCCAAAAAAACTGAACAAAAACACAGTAGATCTCACCAAAGATCTATGCATTTGTCTACATCTATTTGACATTTAGCAAAACAAAAGAATCTTTCTGAGATTCTCAGAGGTGATGGCAGGAAATTCAGCTGTAAAAAGGTCTAGAACCCTGGTGGCGAACCAATGGCACACGTCCCGGAAGTGGCACACAGAGCCATTACTGCCAGCATGTGAGCACTCACCAGAAAAGGTCTACTGTGCATGTGCGTGTGCCGCCCACCCAACAGCTGATTGTCAGGTATCTGGTGTGCATGTGCAGGGGCATGACAGTGACAGCGCACAGGAGACATTCACACATGTGCAGAAGCACATGGAGCACACAAACTGCTTCAGTGCAGNCAGCTGATTGTCAGGTATCTGGTGCGCATGTGCAGGGGCATGACAGTGACAGCGCACAGGAGACATTCACACATGTGCAGAAGCACATGGAGCGCACAAACTGCTTCAGTGCAGGTTGCACGCATATGTGCAGGAGGCATGGGGGGCCACAAGCATTGCCTTCTGGATGATGGCACGCAAGCACAAGCAAGCAAGCATGCACACAATTATTGGCACGGGAGCCCAAAAAGGTTAGCCACCACTGGTCTAGAACATGGCAGTTTCATAGTGGTATAGCAGTGAATATATACGTTTAAACTTTTCTGTATGGCTGCAGTCATAATGGCATGATGCATTCATACATCTGCATTGAAAAGCCTTTTTTATTAGAGTAGTGTAGGGGAAAGATAAAGGAAAATGAAATTCAAAAATGCAAATATGTAAAAGTTGCTATGAGAGCTTCACGAAAAAGATTTTTAAAAATCTGAGATGGAGTGAAGAGCATTGGTTATAGATGCCATAATGTATTTGCCCTGGTTTCAGATAGAAATGCTACATTTCAGAGACAAAGTGGCTTTACCTTTGCAGGTAATATGAACAAGTGAAGAAAACAAAGATTAGAAAAGAGAACCCTATGCCACCAGTAGAGGTGTCACCAGGTGACAATAATTCAGATTCTAAATTTTAATTCTGGAACCCACAATTCCAGGCTGCAAGATGTGATCTTACTAGTTGTCTTTGAGGTATCAGAATATTCTAAAAACACGGTACTATCATGTCACTGAGCCTCCAGGAGCATATGCATTGAAAAACCTCACTCAATTTCCATGAGTCATGCATCTGACACAAGTAAAAATGGTGGGGCTTGGATTGCTTACCTATGGCTGCCATCTTCATTGGGTTTTTTGAACCAAGCCATCAGGTGTTCCTTTTATCCTCGAAAGCAAGAAGGACAGAATTTTGTTATCAATTCACCTTCATACAAAACATGCAAATTCTGAATTTAAAGCTGATAATAATTATGGTATCAAGGATACATGGTTAGATTCTCAAATGCACACATGTAAGATTATGCTTTTGTAAATGACTTAATTTTTAAAATAATCATTTTTAAAATGTCTTCTTATTAAAAGTAAAAAAAAAGGTTTCCCTCTTTTCCCTTTTTGTAAACAGAGAAAGTCTTCCCAAATAGTGGAGTTTTGTAGATTTGTATGCCATTGCTCATCAGAAAGTGCTTTATAAACTAAAAAATGAAGTTGGTTTCCTGAGTCATCACTAAGTATGGAAGCATTGGCCTGGCAGGCATCCAAATGTACTTTAGAAATACCCAAAACTGAGTCAATAACTGTCTCGAGGAAATCACAGATTCAGTACCATTGGGTGTTGCTGATTTGCCATAGTGTGTCATGCTAATCCAGTATGTTTCATCCCTTCCTTATTTATGAGGTCCTCATGGGCTATTTCTTTTGTACTGTCAGTCAGTGGATGAGCCCACTCCTCTGTATAATATTATTACTCTGATCCCTTTTTCTTCTAGGCCAGAAGGAAATTGTAAGCAAGGACAATAGCAATAGGGAAAAGGAGGAATAGTGAAACAAGACAGCTCTCAGTGCTGGCTCTTTTATACAGTAACATGTAGATGGAAAACATACATTGGAATATTACTTTCACACAGAAAACTAGCATATCAAGACTAGGATTGTTCACAATGCTTCTTAGTATGAACATTTTAAAAAGAATAGTCTGTTTTTGAATCTAGTCCCTGCCTTATTGTGTTAGCTGCCGATGCATGTAAAGCTAATATTTCTTTTCAGTAAACCCCATCTACTTCTTAATGATACAAGGTTGCTTTTGAACATTTTGCCTAAACTGGTTTAGTAATAGAAGTGTGGTTCTTCTATTATTAAAAATAAACTTTTTGATCAGGAGAGAAGGTAGTTTACTGTGTTACCAGGCCCAGGCTTGAGTAAAAGATGGGCAAAGGCATTGTCCTTTTAACCTAGGGCATTGGGCGTGCAGTGTTGGCAGTTGGACAGGCTAGAATTGTTCACCTCAAGTAGCCTTTCTGTAGCCATAATCTATCAAATGTTAGTGTGAGGTGGAAGCAGATAAAAAAACCACCAAAAGATTCGTTGATCCAAGGAAAACAAGGTTTTATTCACGTGTCTGCAGAGACGGGTCCCCTCAGGCATTGAAGGAACACAGAGCAAAATTCAGGCAGCATTTTTATCCCCTCTTACGAGGCCTTGGCTCACATTCTTTCTGTTTTCAAATTGCTACATATATTTCGAAGGTTCATACTAGCTCCTTATCTAGCAAAAGTAGTTATACGGTTTCTGACATCGCAGCACTTTATTACAGTTCCCCATTGTTCTAGCCTTATCTTGTTTTTTTCTCTTGTGCACAAACTGGAACACTTTCTTATTTAGCAGAACTACTGAGTTTTGAGACACACTTCCTTATTCAATTCAATGGGCCATCCAACATGGCTTCGGTTCTGCTCACATTAGTAGCTCAGATTTTAATCAAATTATCCTTTTTCTGTCTCCAAACTGTTTTCAGGTGTGTTGTCCTGCCTGGAGGGCATGTGTCAAAATACACACTTCTTTCTACAATACAATTCTCAATGAGAAGAAGTAGAAATTTAGTTATTGTTGTAAACCTGAGACAGCTCATTCACCTCTTAGAAATTTGGCTGATTGCCCTTTTCCTGAGGATTGAGAACTCTCAAGATAAAGTCATCCTATTAACTATTATCACTGGTCATATTTCATAGGAAACACCTTCTTATTAGCCTGTTAAAAGGCACTAAATAGAGTTCAATCCCCAAAGGATTGTTTATTATGGCCCACATATTGGATGACTGCATTTTAAAAGGTTGTGTAAATCAGCAGTGGTTTTCTAAACAGCAATAATTAAAACTGAAGAATGGCATAATCAGTTTAATCATATACAGTGGCCATGAAGTCAGCAACTGAACTAAATACTATTTTTTACCAAACTGTTGCCTACAGGTAATTTGAACTGAGAACTATGAAATCCTTCTGAAGAGAAATCTTTACATACTTGGAATACTTTAGCTTGAGAAAGCTATTCTATAACATCATTGAAAACAGAAAATATTTGATTTTGAGAATGTTAAGTAAAAAAGAAGAGTTTTCTGAGCTATACTTTTTAAGTAGTAGAACTACTTATAAATAAGGTATGATAATCAACAATTAACTTGGCTTCAATGGCATATTTTTTCACGCAATTATTACTATTGATGAAACTATCTTTGGCAAATTAGTTACTTGAAAGACTTTCCAAAAATTACCCATAACATCATAGCTTCAGGATTATCATAAACATTATTGTACTATTCTCAAAATTCCATATCTCAAAAATATGTTAGGTGTGCTCTATTTCCAGGTAAAGTAACCAATGAATATAGAACTGTAGCTAATAAATAGCTTACACTTTAACTAACACATATTGTCAATATCTGTAAATTTCTGAAATATGTCTTTCAACTGCTTTGTCTTTTTTTAAATTATTTTCAGAAATGCTTTGGAGGGGGAAGACTTTTGTCAATGGCCATCAGAAGCTTATTTATAGATTTTTATATTACAAATGTTTATAAATTTAATAATTAAATTATTTCAAAACTAATATCTCATAGTTTTCCTGCAGTGAATGCAACTAAGATGGCTTATGAGAAATAATAAAATGCATTACTCTAAAATTAGAAGAATGTACCAGTGAATTTCTTTCTTTTTTAAAGAGTTTTTATTTTTTTTAAACAAACACACATACAAAACATGAAAACATCAAACCATCTTCCATTTTATATACATACAGTATGTCAGTTGGTTACAAATCTTTTGTGCTATCCTTTTGTAGTCACAAAATTATATCAATTTTATATCAATTATATTATATCAATTTTTATATCAATTTATTACTCACAGTTTATATCAATTTTCACATTGTCAAACTAACATATGCTTGTATATTTATCAGTTATTAATCATCGATGACTAAACTATTTATTTCATCATTTTAGATGAGATATTCCAAATTTTATCTTAAAATTTATGTTATACTTTCAACCAATGGTTATATGTCTATATTATGTTTTATATCAATCTATTAAATTTCTATCACAGAATTATCTGGTCTATTACACTGCCATGTCTTTTTGTCCAACCATTGATAAAACAAATCTCATATCATATAAAATTGTTTATCTTCTTGTTCTCTTATTTCAAATGTCAATTTACTCATTTCAGCACAGTCCATAATTTTCTTAATAACTTCCTCCTGCATAGGTATTTTATCATTTTAGTACCAGTGAATTTCTAATTGCCCCAGTAAACAGAAATTAAAATCTAACAGATCATTTTATTTACTTAAACAATTTTATGGTTCACTCAAATTAGGATTCTGGGTGGTTGATATAGGATCAAAGCCACAACACAAAATAATTGATAAACATAATAACTGAAAGAAATACAGTGCAATAAAACACAACCAAGGCCAACCCACAATCATGTTACCATCCCCATAGAACAAACTCATTTAACCTGCTAACCCTTCTCTCCAAGGAGAAACTGGGGTTTCAACCATAGAGAAGACTAGAAAGTTGGGTACGTTTAAATCTCAAAAGCACAGGCATACTTCTAGGGTTTGATTAGGTAGCATTGCATCATGGAGGTGACACAAAGCATGCCCATTTTATTATAAATGTACCTAGCACTTTGAATTGCACCTATAAGCCTGTACATGTTAAATGTTTAGTTGGTATTTGAGGTGGGGATATTTCCCTAATGAAAAAACCCAAAGAATAGGTAGCATAAAAGGCCTTGCAGGCAGAAACTCCACAGATATCTATTTATAGAGAAGCTGTTTTCTTAACTCAGTTGAGTACAGTGCCTCTAAAGACAACCATAATAGATACCACTTTGGTTCCAAAGTGGAACCAAAGATACCACTTTGGAGCTTTAAGTCATGAGTGCCATTATTTATGCTTGGAAATGGAATATTAACATGTGTATTATGGAAGAAGCATGTAGCTTCTACTGCAGATTATCAGTTACTTCTACTCAAGTTGCTACTTTACAGACAAATCTGATGCAAGGTTTCCTCCCCTAGTCTGATACAGAATGGAATATAGCCTAGACTTTACGTTGTTTCATCTATATATCGAGCATATGATTCATGTCTTGAGCAGGTTTTGAGCAAGATTTCATCATTTTGAGGGGGAGGGGAGGAATGAGCAATGTAAACTGGTTTTCAAACACTGTGTAGGAGGCATCAAGTGGCAAAGAAATCAGAGCTCAGCAACTTAATGTAGAGTTTCTTACAAGAAGAGAAGGTTGTACTCTAGCAATACCTTACTGTCAAAGTGTATTAGCAGAACCTTTAGTTCGAGTTGTCTTATGAAAGTAAACTCTGGTTATTATTGTCTTTATTCTGACTGTAATGATATATTTCTCTTCTGTGTATTTGTATTTTTACCTGTTAAATAAATAAGGCAAGTGCCAAACCAATTTAAGACCAATACATCTTTTGGAAGTTCATGGAACTTCAGAGATCTCCACTAATCAGTAACATGACAAATTATATTGATAATGAGTTCACTATATGGAATGTGCATGATGGAAACAAAATCATGTATTCGAATATTCCATTGAGCCTGTGATAAAAATGATTATCTGGTTCATGCCCAAAGGTGGCCTGAAGTTTAAAAGGTCAAAAAAGGAAAGCCTTCATTTAACTGGTTTTTATATGATATTTTCAAACTAATATTTCTAAGGAAGGAAGAACTGAGGAAGATGTCCACTGAACTTTCATATACCAGTTTATATGAGTAGCAATAAAAAAAAAGCCCACTTCAGATTAGACAATTAGACAACTCACAAAGAAGATGAATAATGGAGACCTTCTTGATGTGCTATGTAGTTAGGAAGGTTTGCCTTAAGGACACCATTTGTGGCAGCAGCAACAGTGGTGGGCAAGTTGCCGGGATGGGAATAGTGTGTATTCATTTTTATACATTGACTGTTGTAAGGCATCATTCAGTTCCAGGAATTGTAGATTGTTAAAATGATATGTGCTTTTGTGGTTTGGCACTCAGTCAGAGGTTTAACTCAGGCACTACAACAAGCTGCCAACATCTGCAAATTATTACATGTTAAGAGAAAAAGGGCCTCTGGCTATAATGCTGACGTCATTAGCTGGTTGCACCTACTGCTGAGTAACAGGGTGGAAATTTAGAGCTGGAGTACAGCCAAAACAGGTCACCGGGTTTGCTACCAAAGAAGCTTTTGTTATAATAACTGTGCTATTAACTGTGCTACAAAACAAGTGAGCGCACTACACAGTCTCATGCTGGAGTTGAATCCTAGCTATCATCCAGGAAATTGATCAGACTGAATGGGAAAGCAGCTAGTTTTCCCATTCAGTCATATATTAATATTAATATCCCATTCAGTAATATATTTATTTTAAAAAGTCATCCACCCTAAGCATTTAATAAATCCTGAGTAAACATATTTAGGATTGTTCTGTGAAGCAGAGAGCAGCAAGTGTTGAGCTACTTCATGGAACTATGGCTTAGCTATTGTTTGATGTGCTTTCTTGTCAAGAATAAGAACTTTTCCTTTAAGGAAGAGACTTACAGGAAGTTCTCTTTGTAATGTGTATTCAGGCAACAAGACACCAGAAAGGTTTACCACAGAGTCTCATGACTGGGCAGATGTTTGCACAAGGAATGTTCCCTTAGCCAACACCTCTCTCTTAAGTAAGTTTAAAGGCAACTGAAAAGTAAGCTAATGCTGCTAGGCAGCTACAAATATAGTTAGGAAAGAATCATGTGACAATAAGTCATAGGAGAAAAATGATTAAATCCACTGGCTTTGATTTATTTGCTTTTGCTTTTTATTTTTTTAAAATATACTTTATTGGAATTTTGAAAACAATGAAGACTATCAAGAATTATTATTTAGAATGAAAAAGAAAAGAAAAAGAGAGTAAAAACAAAATCAAAATGCAAAATTCAAAAAAAGTTTCCATTTCTTTTTACAACATTATAAGTATAAATTTAAATTAACTTTATGGTTACATTTATGGATATAGAACAAGATTGTTTACATTTTGTTCTATAATCTATTTTTGTTGTATTAAAAACCATATATCATTTTTTTCTGTTTCCTGAAAAAAAGTCAGTAATGGGTTTCTAATCATTGTTAAACTTAGACAATATCTAAGAAAAGCAGTCAGTTTGGCCATCTTAGCAAGTTCCATCATATTTTACTTTTTTATTAGTTGGACACTTGGTGTCTGGCAGATAAAACTGTTGTTTTATTGAGAATACAATAATCTTGTTATTGTTTTATGTTTCTTTGTTTGTTAACAGGGGATAAGATGCCAAGAGAAAGTGCTTCTGAAGTCATGCTTCTACACAATCTATAAAAATAATTCACAAAAGCAATAATATGAAAACCAAGTCCATACTTGACTAACTAGATGCACATGTTACTTTAACTATGTTTTTTGAGTGACTCAGTTTTCGCTGTTTCTTAACTATATTGGGCTGATAGGTAGATTTGAAATTTTGAAAAGATGTTATGATGAAGTAATTGCCACAGTAACTACAACCAATGGGGAAATGAGTAGTATTCCTTCCCATCCATGATTTAGTTGACGTATACCAATATTGGATTGCAGTCTTCCACCATTTTATTTTTTTAAACGTTACCTGTGGGAAATCTCTTCAGTGCCCAGAGGCAAGCTTTGTAATAGTGATTTTTAGAGAGAGGGAAAAGGGAGCACAGGGAGAGGGAGAGGGTTTTCTGTCACTGCAAATGAGTTTAAAACCAAAACTACTATGAAATACCAAGAGAGATTTTATTGTCATTGGAGATCTCTAGGACTGGTCCCAACTGTGCATCAAAAGAGAAAGTTATCTCCCTGGTACACTGTAGGGATAGGGGAGGATTACCTGACAGGGTGGGGTTAGTTTATGCAAGAGTAGATCTAATTAACTAACCCCTCAGGATTGAATAGGCCACTGACCTCTTTTGGTGTTTACATAAAATGCTGCCACACCACCACCCATTGACCCAATTAGGCAGGTTGTAGAAATATAATCTATTAATTAAATATATGTTTGATTTCATAAGGGTGGCACCTTGAATATCCTAGAAGACAAAATCATGTGGCAGCATAGTAGCTAAGCTTATATACATCATAATATACCAAAAACACACTGACCATATAATCTATCCTTGAAGAAAGTCCAAATAAGAACCTTCTCTCTTCTTGGCTCAGTTGTTTCCATTCAGTGGAACTTTAAGGCCTAACTTATTTGGTAACTCTTGATAATCAAATTCATTAAATTAATACATCAAGATTTTCTAAGAAAAAAAATGTTCAAGTCTTCAGACTCTGATGACAACTCTACTACCACAGACTTTCAGATGATAATTACAATCGCTAGGAAACTACCGTATATACTCGCATATAAGCCGATCTCGCATATAAGCCAACCCTTAAAAAACTGCCCCAAAATGAGGAATTTGAAAAAACTGTCCCCAAGAATGAGGAAATTTTGCACAAACTGCATCAAAGCCGACCCCAAATACCATGGTGTTCAACCCCTGATAAAGGAAAATCTGAGACCCATGAAAAAAAATCTGGAGATGATGTTAATTACCAACATTTCCCCAAGAGGCTGGGAACAGGTAATTATAACTATTTTTCGAGTAGATCCCAGCACAGAAACACCCCTCCCCCAATTAATTTCGATCTGTCAGGCGCTATCCCGTTCTGAGAAAACACAGTGGCGATCAACCCCCGAGCTCAACGCCCTGCGAAGAGGGCGTCAGAAAGATTCTGGGAGGACAGGGCTTTGGCGCGACGTCCCTGACACAGCAGAAGTGAAGCCCAGAGGGAAAGATTGCGGCGGGGCCAAAGTTGCGGCTCATCGGTCCATCCAGGGAGAAAAATGGCGCGTCTGACTTCGCCAGCGCATTTTTACTTTTCCTTCCAAGCGGAGCTCAGTCTGAACCCACCGGACTGAAATAACCGCTGGCTGAAACCAGGGATTCCGGGGGCCCTCCTCACCTACCATATACACGGTGGTTATAAAAAAAAAAATCAGATTTATGCACGTATAAGCCGACCCCCAAATTTGAAAAAAAAAAAGCGTTCTAAAGTCGGCTTATATGCGAGTATATACGGTAAATGACAAGTTAGCAAAAACATCTGTTTTTCTCAGCCTAGAAATGAGTATGGTGTAAGTTTCAACAATCTAGAAGTGATGAACAACTAGTCTTGTAATTCCTTATTTCAGAAAGTCAAAGTTTTTGAGCCAGGGAGGTCATAATGGACAACATCAAGGCACTAAACAACCTAGAGGCACTAAACAAATAGCATCTTAAAGTCCTTCCTCTTGGATTAACCTTTTGTCACAGCTCAGCTTTCCAGATTCAACTGGAGATACCAATTGATAGAAAATGCTAGAAGGATAATTGAATAAAATAAACCTTAATTACCATTAACTGAGAGAAGGTCTAGAGACAGTTATGGAGTGTTTCTGAGAAAATAATTATTTTATAGGGAAGAAATTTACTATACCTTTCCTCAAAGCATTTTAAAGCCAAGTTTAAGCATGCAAGAAGATAAGGTAAGAATAACCATGATGGGATCTTCCCCTGTTTCCATTCCCATCAGCTTCCCCAATGTTCAGATTGAATTTTAATAATTATAATATAAAAATATTTACAGGAAATATTGTCTTGGGATAGGCAAAATCTACCACCTAGTGAATTACCGTACATCATTAGGAGATTCTAAGAGCATGAGTTCCATGCATGTCTGTGCCTAGCAGAAGGAAATGATCTCAGATAAGCAGTGTTTCAAATAAAGACTAGCAAAGGGAAAACAGGGAACAAATGCTTAATTGTCTATCTTTACATTTCTGCCTCCTTAAAGTTTAGTAAGCCATGAGGTCCTAAAGAATCAGGGTCATTGACTTGCACTTCCAACAATTGAGGTTAATTGGCCCCTTTGTATTGACAACTAATCCCCCCCCCCTATGCTCAGTTAAGCATAGAGAAAACAATAACTACAAGCATTCAATGTTATCTTGCTTGTGGCCAACATTTTGCTCTGTTCATCTCCCTCCCTCTCGAAGTTCTTCACCGAGTTGCTAGTAGCAACCTACAGTCTCTAGGGTTAGAACTTGGGCAGATATACATGTGTCCCCAAACCAATGCCCCCCCCCCCAANCCCCCCCCCCCAATTAATCAATGGTCTGGTTCCTTCTAGGATGAGATGGCAAAAATATGAATCTCTATAAGCTTAGCATAATTTTCAACCAACAAACCAAAACAACAAACAAAATCCACAATCAACCTTCCACACTAGGGAGAAGATTAAAAAAAAACTGTCCACAGTATAATGAGACTCTACTTACTTTATATCATTGCCATGCCCAATGTTGTCCTTGGTCCTCCAAAATCATCATGCAACCTCCAGGCATTGATAGGTTGCTCATTATAGATTATAATATTCTCCAAGGGCCTTGGTCCCCAATGTAGCATCCAGGAATATTATTATCCTGCTAAGATATTTCTTTCCTGTGCCTTTAAAAAATATTAGTTATTATCTTTCCAGCTATATGTCTAGGGCCCATATAGACTCTAGAGGGTGTTTTTAAAAAACTTAGCAACTTTAAGAGATATGGACTTCAACTTCCAGAATTTGGGGAGTTGAAATCCATACATCTTAAATTTGCCAAGTTTGAAAAACAGTGTTTTTCAAAAACAGGCAATCTTATAAAATACTAATGATTGTAGTTTAGTTCTCTGTTTGGTAGCGCTCAACTACTCAGACTAGCCAGGGGTAAGTTAAGCTAATAGGGATATCCTGGGAAGAACTCAGAGCAGTGCCAAGAAACTTCATCAACCTTCCTTTTGATAAGTAGATATTTTGTAATTGCCCAGTACTGTACAAAAAAAGCACCTGTTTTGTAAAAGTAATTAATATACAAAATTCCATATATGCTCATTGGCCAAAATAAATTGAGAATCCCTGGACAGGTAACATGATGGCCTATTTTCAGATTCCCTACACAGTTTATTGATGTGTCAATCACTGTCCTATCCCAAACCTTAACTTCTCATTCAGGATTATTTTACACTGACATCAGTAATTTGAATGAAAAGCAAGATCAAAATGCAGTTATATAGTTTTTCTACAACTTAAATTGTTCCCCTTTCATATATTTCCCTCATTGTAGCTGTACATATTTTAAGCTTTCTGAAACCAAATATTCCCAGTTTTCAGAGGTTTATCAAATGTTATGTGTATACCACAAGATGCATTGAGAAATAGAAGCAAAACAAACCTCTTGAGCTTTTCATAACTAGCTCACCATGTTTAAATATAGGAAGAATGATGTGTGGGAGCAATTGTATTCTGGGTGTGGTTTTTCAACTTCCAGCCAACTTAAACTGACCTTGAAACCACCTTCTCATGATTTTAATAGAACTAAATTGGATCATCCCCAACTGGTGTTTTGGCCATAAATGGGTTAGGGAAAGGGTGGAGATTTCCGAGGCCTAGAGTTAATTCAATAGAAAGTCAAGCATAATAAAACAGTGACTTGAATCTTGGTTTTAGTTGAGTCATTTCTACTAGTCTATGTTTTCATTCCTAGAAAAGAAGACTGAGAGACAAAGAGGATAATGAGAAATGAGTTTTTAGGCTGCTCTCAGATGAGAATAGAAAATACTCACTTTGTTCTATATGCAAGTGGTTGAATCCTAGGCTACTGTTCTGATTGGTCTAGATAAGTAAGAAGTGGATTGGTTC